>VXAB01003069.1:0-10434 GCA_013399175.1 Odontophorus gujanensis
TCCTTATGGCCTTTCTTGTAAATATTTTGATCCAGTAGAAGGAAATCTCCCTCCATGTCAATGGGAACAGGTTGAGGACATACACTGAGTGATAAAGACCCAGGTTGTTAAGTCAACCTCATCTACCTGGAGTAAGAGCAATATGCAGGGCTAGACTCAAATGGTAATGTTTTTCACCTAGCTGCTACAAGTACAAATGCATATAACAAGTGCTGAGCAGCGGAGAGCCTATGTGATCCCAAGTAGCTGTGTCATATCAACATCCTAACAGAGCAAGAACAGGAGAGGGATATGTTTAAAAACAAAATCTACATAATTAAGCCTTAACAACATATTCTTAGGATTCACCAGGCTCTACTCAAACATTTGCAGGCATAAATGTTGTACATCTTCCACTACTTTAGCAGCGCAGTAGGCACAGGGTCATGAGTCCTAAGCAGTATATGTTCTTCCCCGGTAAGATCAGTCTTGCATTGGAAGGACAGTGCAGCAAAGTCACAGGACAAGTTCTTATCTAGAAATATGTCCTGTGCTCTGAATTTAGTCAGGACACAAGCAAAGACAAGTGAGTCAAATATACAGTGTACAAAAAACCAGTTCAATTGCCAAGAATAAAACTGTGAGTAATGTCCTATCTGTTATCAGTTTATTCACTCAGAGAATATTCTCTTTGTCTAAAAACCACTGTGGCTGTCCCAGCTAATATCAGAGCAATGGCATTTCTCCTGATGACCTTAGATTTGTTTTGATAAGCTCTTCCATCACAGACAGCAACAATGGAACAGCAGCCAAACTTGGGCTCAGCTTTATGAAAAAGCAGACATCAGCATCAGTATTCTGATCTTGTTTCACTTGCTCACAGTAGGATCCATAAATTGATCTTAATCATCTTTAACTGCAAAATACATTTTGACAGCGGCTTGTGTCCGACTTTGGAAGCTACTCAATTTCTGCCATTTTGGAATCTATCACTTAGACGTCTTATCCTGAATTTTGATAGCAGAGAAAAGACCTTTGCTAAAGGAAAGACAGATAATTGATCCTAATAAGTCTTAGCAGCAGCAAAGATATCTTCATGGTGTATGACTTGTGCATGTGGCATAGACAGTGAGGACAGGTTTGGAAAGAGTATGCATCCACAGCAACTAAGAAACAAACTGCCTCACCAAATGTGACACTGTATAGAGTTGCTCAAATTGTGTGTTTGTTTGTGCAGAGCAGACAGCCATCCTGAAGAGAGCTAGCTCTCACTGACTGGTGTGTCAGAGTGCTCTGCTTCAAGGTAAGGGCCAGGGCAGCCCTCCAAACCTTTGGGGGGATGTTGCACAAAGAAGAAATTTGCGGCCATGGAGCAAAGGCAGCAGAAATGTGTGGAATGCCTCACAGCTACAGGGGTGCATGACAGTCTCAAAATGACCCAAGTTTTCCCACTCCCTCCCTAGGTTCCAACTGCTGCAGTGCACTTTACCTGGGCTACGTGCAGAGCTCAAGGTTGATATGCTGCAAGGGTTCCCACATGGAGCAGAGACAGAAGTGCAATATATTCACAGTGGAACATTAAAAAAGAAAAGCAAGGAGGTTTGATGTTGATGTCTCCAGGCAAGGGTAATAGATAATTTTGATGAGTGGTTGTAACCACACAGCAAAACTAAACTGTGATCAGTAATTTAACGGTATGGTGAAATGTTTTGTCTGTAGAGGGGAACTGGTGCCTGCAATCAATTGTTTCATAAATAGAGACAAGCCTGGAAACCACTCAGGACATTTTGCAGATAGGCAGAGATTTAACCAAGGATGGTTTAAGACAAGGATGGATCCTGATTCATTCAGTGTGATTAAATGCAGGTTTGTGTATTAACTGTTGCAAAGAATATCCGTGACTGTGAAAGATCATTGGTAGAGAGGCTCATGAAATGTCAGCTTTTGCCCTCAGGAAGCTGGGCAAGATCTATTGACTGGTGATAATTAACTATCCATCAATAAATTATGAGAACTCCAGGAAATCAACATGAGGAAGAAGTTGTTCAAAGGAGAAAAGCAAGTCATTAGAAGGAGCAAATGTACTGGAACATTTACAGGAAATAGATTCCACACATGAAGGTGGTGGAGGGTGGGTAAGATGTCAGAGTTTCAAGCACCTAGCTAGAGGCTAAAAAATGAAAAAATGCTGAAAACTTCCAAAATAGGCCAAGTTCAGTGCACTGCATTGACAGAATTTGACACAGAATTTGTCTCTATTGCACTTGATTGACTGGCAGCAGGAATTTAAAAATATTTAAAGATAAGTTTGCCAACAGAAATTAAAAAAAAAAAAAGAAGAAAGCAAAACAAAACAAAACAAAGAAATCACACACCAAAAGCAAGAAAAACCAAAAATCCATGTATGTTTTCTATAGATAGGTCAAACAGCTCCAGTAGTCCTAATCTCAGTCCCTGCCAGACACCCACCCATGAAGCTTCCCCAGGCAAGCAAGAGCATTTACTAGCAGATATACCTCCACAGTCAAGCTGCTGCTCTTCCAAATCACTAGTCTTCTACTAGTTTTGGGGAAACTCTGTGCTTCACTGGGCTTCCTGCTTAATTTGCTTTGATATACTCCATAGCTACTTCTTATCTCCTGTATGATTCCTTAAGTGCCTTCAGTGAGCATATTTTATGCCCAATTATAGGGAATTACATAGAATTAAAATGCTGGATCAGAACACTACACAGAGAGATAAGTGAAAAAATATCTATTGCTTATCTCTAAAATAAACTGAGGGTATGGGGAGAGTGGTATCCTTGTCTGCAATGACATCTCTCTTGGTGTTGCTAAATTTAGATTATGTGATCTGAGTTTTAGTTCAGCAGTAGCAGAGCTGCTTGCAGGTAGAGATGTGACAGCAAAGATGGAGCAAGGAGAGAATGCTTGGGGTGCCAGTGTTGAAAAGCTCTTCTTTTGCTTGGAAAAACAGAGCTCAAATGCAGTATGTCTAAGTTTTGCAGGTATTTCCTGATTCTTTTGATTTTGTAGTCATTAGAAGCTGGAAGAAGTGAATAGGAAGTCATTAGAAGAGGTGGAATCACAACTCTGATGTTTGTTAAGGATAAATTTCTAATCTCAGTGAGGATGAAGAAATGGCTGAAATAGGATACATGCGCTGCCTGGCATAGAAATTGAAATGGAGCCTCATATCCAGACAGCAAGATGCCTACTCTCAGCTATTAGCAAATGATTGCAGGATTTTTTTGTGTGAAGGCAATCATGTAAGGGACTTGGAGGAACCAGAATTATAGAAACACAGAATCACAGAAATGTTTGAATGTGGAACGGACCCTTGAAGATCATCTGGTCCAATTCTCCTACAATGAATGGGGACACCTGCATCTAGATTAGGTTGCTCAGAGCCTGGTCCAACCTCATCTTGAGCGTCTCCAGGGATGGAGTATTCACCACCTCTCTGGATGGAAGCAAAATTATTACTGATGAAGCAAATGGATGAAACATTATTGGTGGAAGAAAGAAGCTTAAGAGGAATCAAAACAAATCCTCAGAGAACTAGGCTTTATGAATCCAAATTCTTGTAGTGAAACTCATTTCCTAGTTCATTTTTTAAGATATTTGGATTTTTCTAACACAATCTGTTTTTTGAAGGTTTTGAGATGAGTCAGGGTTTTTAGGCCTGGCAAAAGTGGGAAGCAGCTCTCTATATTGTTTTAAAGACAAAGCATGGAACAGCACAGCAGAGGCTATGAATGTGGAGAAAGAAGGAAAAAAATCTCTAATACGATCTACGTGAAGGCACATTATTAACACTGCAAAACATCATCAGAACCAGAGTTCTGATAATAGAATTTGTGCTTATGCCAGTTACACAGATTATGTTGTCAGAAATCACCATGTTTCCTGGAACTTCTATAATTCTCAAGTATCAAAAGCGTAAGGAAGGCTTGTGCTTAAGGAAAAAAATGTATTGCAAGTGTTTCCTGTGAGTGATAGCTTGCCTAGGGCTTTCCCCAGGGCTGGATTAGATTAAATCATTTGCTTTCCCCCTCTGTGGAAGCTCATTCGTTGGCTGAACTCTGACGGTTACAGCACAGGGCCTCTCCCAGCCCAGCTCTGTAGGGGAGCTAGCAACACTGTCCTGAGGTCCAGCCCTGTTCCTGCCATCAGTTCCAGTGTGCAGATTTACACTCCTACCTCCCAGTTCCTTCTCATGCAATAGTACTGCAAAGCCTCATTCTCACTCTTCCTCATGTCCTCCGCCCATGCAAGGCCATCTTACTCACAGCAGTGGTGGCATGGCCTGGTTGCTACAGACCACTGGGAATTTCCAAGGCAAAAAAGCCATACTGCCTAATGTCAGCTGAGGCTTTGGAAATGCCAGTGCTTAAAAAGGCCTCTGTTTTTATGTCTGTAACCTGCTGTTTACATTCTGATAATACAAGGTCTTCTGTGGGATTTATTTGCTATCAAGTTTTAACTATGCTAGGTGAGGACGCCATGCAGTTAATTTCTCTTCCCTGTACAAAGAGGAAGCTGAGTTCATCCCACACATGTCGATGAGAGACCAGCTTGAATCAAGTTTGTTTTAGCTGTTAAATCACATTTCTCAATTGTTTAAATAGTTCAGACAGGATTTGCACAGTAACATTTTAGCTTTTTACAGCTGTCAAGTAGTAATACAAATAATTACTACATTCCCTGATGGGTTTTATCTGATTAAAGTGACATGTCTGCTTATGCAAGATATTTGAAAAGAGACATTCAATAAAGTCAGTAACATTTAATTTCTTCTCTCCTCCTCTTTTTCTTTTTTAAGCTGCACTTGGTATTTATTTTTATGTCATGTTTTGAGGTGTGTTTGTTTTTTTTTTTCTAAAGAGTTTACATAATGGAACAATTTAGCAGAATATTTTATGGACTTGCAATTAAATATTTCTTCACAGTATAGCAAGGTACCAATGTACCTTGTCTATGCTAAAGGCTACAATGCCTGTCTGCCCTGACTGTTGTGGAAATACTGCTTGAGTTGAGGAGAGCCAAGATGGAAGCCACAATTTTCTCCACATTTTCTAACAGGAACTGTTAAAGCAAGTAGGAATTAATCCTGAAGATGCCTGTGGTGCCCTATGATTATACATTCCTGATTACAACTTTTTACTGTTTCATCTGTTATCCATCTTAATATACAGAGATACTGCAGAAGTCTTGATGCTGTGCTAGCTTTGAGAGCTTGGCTCATTGGTACATAGACGGCAAAAGCAAAGAGTGTAAATTTTAGTCTTATCTTCAATTCTTAAATCATTTAGACAGTGAATTTTCAAGTTCTGTAGTACAGGTTTTGCACCAGACCCTTGCAAGAAATATTAATTCAGTCATCTCTCTTAATTAGTCTCTTGGGCTTGTGTTTTTTGGAAGGTCAGATCAGGTTGCTATAATGGTATTTTTTACTGCATGATATAGGGATTTTTCAGGTTATGAACAGCAGTTAGCGAAAGTGAGCCTTTTAAAGTCTCAAACAGGAAGGAGCAGCTAAGAGCTCCATACTTGCTCTGAGTCCTAGTTGGTGCTTTCATGTGTGACTTAGCAAGTGATGGCTAATATACCTTGTCTTAAACAAAAAATGCAGATGGCAGGCTTTATGTCTGCACTGAAGAGCCTGGAGTCACAAGTTCCTTTACTGAAGGAAGCTTTGGAAAGGCCAGACATATGGCAGCCTGCCTCCAGAGCTGGAGGAGAAGAGATGGGAGCATCCCTGCTCTGTGCAGAGGGCAGTTTTTCTGCAGTACCAGCATTGGTGGTGCTGGGTTCCCTAGTGCAGCTCTGAACAGAGCCCTTGCCTTTTAGTGTGAGTCTGCTCCTTTAAACTGATAGAAAATACTGCCTGGTTCTCATCTTCTCTACTCAGCTATTAAAATAGTCAGCAAATCCCCAGCTTCTTTTGTGCTTTATTTCCTCATTTTTATGGTTTTGGTTTAGATGTGACATTTCCCTCAGTTTTGTGAGACTGCTAAAGATATTTTGCTCCATTTTAAAGCTGCCAGTGGTCTGCGTTTAGATTTCTGGGCAGATTATGTGAGTCGAGTGAGGTTACATGTTTTATAGTTTCTTTCTTCTCTAGCACTGCCCTGTGTTGTGAATCCTATAAGGCAACACATTGATATCTTGCTTGTAAAAATGATTCTATAAAATGCAGCTTCTTATATTACTTCATCGTTACTAATGTTCATTGATTTCTACTAAAAGTTCTTCACATGCCCTAAAACACTGTATGGAAAGACACAAAAATCTACAGCAAAAATGAAAAACAATATTTCTTTTTATCAACACTGTATTTCTCTGAATCTGATTCTTGATTACACTGAGGCCATCTGAAGCTGTTCCAGAGAGTAAAAATAGCAAAAAAACCTCAAAGGAATTTTAGGTATAATTTGTTCCTTCTTTAAGAATGATATTCCCTGTCAGTATAATAAGAAATGGTATTGGTTTCAATGAGAATCTTCCTCTACTCTTGCAGATGCTCAGGATATTGAGGAAAAGGCAAACACTGATTTATTTGCCACTGGTTTGAAATCTGCACGTCAAAATACAATATACTTCTCATTGGCCTATCCTAATAATTCTACACAACCAAAGGGAGAACACAGGAGAGCTTGAGGACAGTGATAATAAGCAATTGCAGAAATGTTTATCACTCCTGATGGCAAAGATTAAAAAAACTCACCATTTATTTCAAAGAGATAAATATGACACCTTAACAATTCTGTCCTTTCCTTATTGCACACATTTTCATTTCAAGCTCTGACAATATTAAGGAAGAAATTTATTGGAGTTTATCACACAGCCTGAATCCTGTGGAGCCAAGGTATTTATAATGATGCTGAAGTGACAGTGTCAACACTGATTTAAATCGTTTAGTCACTGTGATAAATGTTGCGTTGTCCTAAAATTTAAGGGATAAACTGGAGACATAAGTCACTCCTTATAAAAAAACAAAGTCAGTGGCAAATGGTTTGCATTTACAAAACCCATTATTACCCAAAATAAAAGATTGGATGAGAGGAGCTAACAGTGAAGTTGTAATATCTGTTAGACAGATGCTCATGATATGTCATGAGTATGTGAGATAAAGACAGATGTTCTGTGTGAACATGGTTCCTACTTTTACACCCAAAGAAGTCAGCACTGCATATATCAGAGAGTAGCTAGAGTAGAAAAGGATGAAGTACAGATAGGACATTTTTTGTCTTCCAGACAGCAACTGTTCTGATCATTATTTTTGTTGATAAAGGTTTGATGTCGACTGAATCTTGATCAACTTGCCAGATGTAGCCTAGGATAAATTGAAAAGAAAGATGTAGAGATTGAAAAAAAAAAAAGGAATTTCTATCCACAACTTCTGTACTTTATATACAGGTAAGAAAAGGTGCAAGAGGATGAGGAAAGGGAAGAGATGTCACAGGAGATGCCTGAAATAGAATGATTTAATTGAATTGAAAGTAATCAGGGAAACAATGAGGCAACAAAAATGTAAAAAATAAAGGAACCTTGGAGATAGACTTAAATTCAGAAGTTGTCTCTAGAGGATTAAATAAAAAAGATACTGGGAAGACTAAGCAGTTAGATCTCCAACTCAGTATATAACATACAAAGGGGTCCTTCTGTAGAACATCATGTCAGGATTTGAGGAAGTAGGAGAAAAGCACAGAGGTAAAGTGTCTTCAGAAACCTCACAGACCTAATGGACATACCATGGTATGCTCACTCTGTGCAGCCTTCCACTTGTTCTCATGTACTCAAACTCCCAAATGTCTTCTTTCTTTCCTTACTAGCTAAACATTTCACTCAACACCATCTGAATCATCTCTCATCAAATCAAATGCTCAGGCACCACTCACCTGATCAAAACACACTATATCAAAATCTTCCTGTGTAAAACATCCTTACTGTTATTATTTTTGTTTCTAATTTGTAATTTTTGAAGTGTTGATTTTCATATATTTCTGAATTGTTCATTTCTGTTTGCCTTTCAAAGATGATCAAAAAAGTATTCAAGCACTGAACAAGCTGTAGGAAATTTTGTTACCAGGATGTTTGTCAGAAAATTTCTCATCCTCTTACAAGATTCTTCCAAGTTCTCCAAGGCCAAAGTGTCTTAAGTATTTCCTCCCTTTCATCAAATTAGCAATTAAACTCACCTCACCTTGGAAAGGTAATTTTCCATCAATTCTGTGTGCAGCTGCCCAAAGTGTGATAGAAAATGCCCTTTAGCAATTTTCATACTTCAGCCAGTCAGTTGTGGTTCTAGAAAAAAAAAAAAGAGAAAGAAATTACCAGTGACAGGGGTGATATAAAAACCATTTATAAATGTACTTAGAACATGGAACTTGATGTTGTAAGACTGAAAGTAAGTAGTTATTTCCACCTAACTCTTTAGGTTGAAAAAGAGCAATTAAATGCAGTTGAAAGGTGTTGGCTGAATTTGACATGAAGTCAGATTGGACAGAAACAACTTAAAAACAAATGGCTGCAGGGAAGATATTCTGAGTGCACTTTTGTTAAGCCTGGGTAGATAGATGTGTGCTTGCAATAAGCCTGCAGTGTGTGTTCATTGTCACAGGTATGTTTTCATGTAGTCTTGCTGCTGTGGTCTCAGCCTCCCTTGAAAAGAGGGATGGCTGCATCAGTGGCACAGAGGAGGCTGAGAAGCAGCTTAGGCGATCATGAGTCAGGCTTTGTGGCTCAACATAACTTTCCTCATCCACCCCCAAATAAATGAAAACAAAAGCATTTTCTAGGCTGCAGCAAATTGGTGAGGTTGTATTCAGAAAAACGTACTAGCAATGGTTCAACTCAGGAGAGCTGGCTTGGGAAGAGTACAGAAGAGCCTTTTTGTTTTTGCATGACCACAAATATGCATTCTGCTTTAAGGGTGTAGTTCTTAAAAGGTTTACCCTATAGGAAGAGTTTTAACAGAGAAGAACAGTTCCTTAAAGTGGAACTGTCTGCTACAGTGAGCAAAATAAATATGTCAGCTATTTTTAAAACCAAAACCATGACTTTTGCAAAATTATTTCAATTATTAAGGGATTATTTTAATTATTAAAAATTACTTGCTATCTTGGTGAAAATGTGGCAGAAGATGTTAAAGAGGATTTTATTTGTATGTTTGTTTGTTTGTTTTTTTTAACAATGGGCCGTTCTATTTAAATTTTTCTCAGATGAAATGCTGTAATTTTCATCTTTCAATACATTTGTTCAAATGTTGAGCGGACAGCCTGCTAGGCGGAAAATGAAAATCCAGCTGTCAGCAAAAGCTCTTGAGGAGACAAAATGCTCTTGAGGAATGTCAAAAATGGGCCTAACTCTTGAGTTTTTTTGTCCTAGTTTGTGCCCTTCACTGGTGCCCAAGAAGAGCAACTAGAAAAATCATAAAGTGAATCAGTTAGCAATATTTGTCTTCCCCCATCAGCAGGCTGTCAGACATGCTGGGGTTGGCAGGGTACCGCTGTGACCTAGAGATACTCAGTTAGTTATCAACCTCACAGGAGGAAATCTTTTTGCACTCTGGCTGAGGGAGTTCCAGAGTGCGCATGCGCAGCCAAAGCCACATGTTGAATGGAACAACCAGGCACCAAAGGCTTCAGTCTGAATTGGCTGCTTATCTCTGTGCTGTGTACTTCTGTTGCGGCACTACCAGTGTTTAAAAATCTGACTCATGCAGCTTTATTTGTTAGGGTAGATGGAGAAGGACAGGAAAAAGATTAATTTTAGAGCTGGCTTATCCTGAGATGGTAGCTCTTTGAAATGTCAGCACTATTGATGATGGGCCTCCTTCACCCACGGAATTAAACACATCTACTGAAATGTCAGTGGTGCCACCCAATGATCTGATCAACAGCTCTGGCTGGGGGACATTCTGACACAGCACAGTCAAACTGTTGGGATACTGAGATATCTGTCAGAGGTCCCCTTGGTCCACAGGCAATGAAACACTACTGAAGGCAAGGAGGGTTAGTCAGCATTATATAAAATTATTAGACTCTGTCTAATTGTACTTCACTAATATGTAGTGGATTCATAAGACTTTTTCCCACAGTTTCCAAATTTTGACCTGTCCTACTACCTAAAGCTTGCTTTCTTAGCCCTGAGCAAGTGACTGGAAAAGGAGACTCTCTTTGTTTTAATTTGGACTTTTTATTTGCTGAAGATAAAGACTCCTGTTCACTGACACTCAGCAATCTCTTACTCCTCAAGGACTATGTTAAAATTTCCTCTTGTACTCAAGTTATAGCTTGAGTTACACTTTGCCTCACAGTTCTGCCATAGGAAGACTAACATAAAATATCCCAAAGAAAAGAACTCCCTACAGAACATCAGGAAGTACACGAAGCTTGATATACAGTTTGGGAAAAGTAGGTCATGAATCTTTCCAGTCATGTTGTGTATC
>VXAB01003069.1:10788-46042 GCA_013399175.1 Odontophorus gujanensis
AAGAGGGAAAAGAAAAAAAAAAAAAAAAGAAAGGAAAGGAAAAAAAAACTAGATTTTAGTTTAGCCTGGCAAGAGTGTTCCAGGAAATGAAAATCTTATAGTTGCTGCTGCTTGTCAAAGACCTCATGAAAAAGAAATGGAAGAAAGTCACCAAAGGAAACTTGAGATGAGTTGTGGGACCCACTGCTCATTTTCTTTTTCCTTTGCTCTTCAAGGGAATTGCTTTTACCAAGCAGTGTAAAATATCACGGAGTTGCAGACAGCTTTCTTTCGGAATTTGTGACAGACCATTGTAGAACGGTGTTAGATTCCATTATTATGTAAAAGATCTATTTTTGGAGATAGCTCATAACACTGTGGGCCTATGCTGCAGGAATGAATGAGCCATTTTAGTTGTCACCCTCAATAATCACTACACCTTCTAGTATTACTGTTTGTTGAGGCCAGTCCATTTTTAGTTAAACTTCTATTTTTCAAAAATGCAACCTCTTGCCTACGCCCACAAACCCCAGGATGAAATATGTGTAGATTTTTCTTCCTTCAAAAGAAATATACTATTTGAATTTTGATCTTCTGCAGTTCTGGGTGAAATATTCTTACTTTCATATCAGAAAATCCAGACACATAAGCATAGTTTCTCTCTACTTCTGTTGGACAGCTGTAGCTATCAGAGGCTTTCTAGAGCAGATGTGCTGTGCTAGATATCAATAAACATATAGTAGGAGACTGTGCCTACCATACAGAGATTATTTTCTACACAGAGAAACTGCCTAAAGGGGAGACAAGAGCAAGTGTTGTTAACTATATTGCGTAAACAAGGAAAGGAGATAGTAACAATAGCGCCTAAAACTTCTCACATATATTGAAACCAGTGGAAATTTTGTGGGCTGTTGCTTAAATAAAGCAACATAACCTTTGCCATGCAGGAATTCTTCGGCAAAGAGCTGAATTTAGATTTTGCAGAACATGGGTCAGAGATCAAGAACCTAGCTTTCTTTCTGAGGAAGAAAAGGTAAGATGGACTGAAAAGTTCTGTTCTGGGAATATATGGCTTACACACGTAAACAAGTAATTAGAAGGATAAAAAGTAAGATTACTCTGGAAAGTTACTATAAGAAATAGTTTTTCTGTCAATATTTGTGGACACAAATGTAATCACTGAATGAGAAAAGTGTAGAATCACCAAGATTGGAAAAGACTTTCAAGACAATCTAGTCCAACCATCCACCTTCCACCAATATGTTTCTTGAAGGCCTCCAGGGATTGTGACTCAACCACCTCCCTGGGCAGCCTGTTTCTTTGCCTGACTACTCTTACAGAGAATAATTATAATTTTCCTGTTATACAACCTGAACCTCCCCTGGTGCAGTTTGAGGCTATTCCTTTAGTTATCTGGTAGAAGAGGCTGATCCCCAGCTTACCACAACCTCCTTCCTGGCAGCTGTAGTGAGCTCTGAGGTATCCCCTGAGTCTCTTCCTCTCCAGACTGAACAACCCCAGCTCCCTCAGCTGCTCCTTTTAAAACCTGTGCCCCAGACCTCTCATTAGTTTCCTTGTCCTTGTCTGGACACACACTAGGGCTCTGATATCTTTCTTGTAGTGAGAGGCCCAAAACTGATAGACTCCAATACCTACAAAAGCAGATTCCTAGAGGATCATACTAACCATTTTAATGGGCAACCTGAATTATCCACTCTCCATATTCAGGATCAAAGTTTTGGTGTCTGTTTTACTCCTGTCAACTGAGATTTAAAATTCGATTATTTCATTATACCTGTGGCCAAGATGGCCACCAATCTCCTCTTCATCCACAAGACCTTATCTGTTTACAAACAATAAACCAGGAGGGAAACTTTCCTGGTTGTCTCTCTTAGTACCTGCAACACAACTGATCTCTAAAGTGCCTCAGGAATTTCCTGAACCTCTTTGCATCAGCCACGTGTATTCCTAGGTATACGTGATGTCTTGGTATTTAAAAGTTATCCATAAGAACTAGATTTAGAGAGATCTCTTTATTTCTTATATGTAGGTTGCTCTGAATGTAATGCCTCCTATTTATTTTCATAGAAAATACTACATATACAAAGAGTACAATGACACTATTCAATAGAGCAAACTCTCAGCTACAGAACACTGTTTTTCAATATAGTCATCACCATTAGTTACGTATTTTCTCCACTGATGAACAAGAGGATGCATGCTGCACTCATCAAAATTGTACCAGGTGATCCACTGTCACTGTCACCACTACTGAAATGCACTACCCACTACCTCATTGTGCTCACATCCACTGTTTGGTCTCCATAAATGTTCAGCAAGCATTCATGTATGTCAGTGGGTGCCATTTTATCCACATGGAGGAATTCAGTGACACACCTTTGCTCCATACACACTTCCATGCCAGATGCCATTTTGTCAGAGTGTCCCCCTGCTGCCATCCGTTACACGGCATCAAAATGTAACAGAATATGGGTGCATGGGCTCTAGGATCTAGGATCTAGATCATAGATTCTAGGGTCATAGGTTCTAGTATCTGGTTCTTGAAGCAGTTCTAGGAAGGCACTAAAACCAACTCAGTTCTAGGAAAGGATTCACAATAGGTTTAGAATCGGCTCTAGAATCTTGAAAGGCTCTAGAAAGCCTCCACTAGGAGGTAGTCTAGGAGAGTCTTTGTTACAAAAGCTGTAAAATTCACATTCCATAGTGTAAAACTCTTCACAGGCACTCTTGAGTAGAAGGTCTTGCAGGATACAGCAACCCAAAATGCAACTCAGAATGATGCCCTTCTTCACTGCCATCCAGACAGTTCTACCTTGAACATTCCTTGTAAGCAATTATGCTGATCTTGTTTCATATGTTGGAAACTGCTTACAGCTAAGTCTGAAGACCCCCAACACAAGGTACTAACTTGGTAGAATAAATGAAGTAAAACATTACAATGATATTTTTTTCGGTCCTTCTCATGGATATTACTATCACACAGAACCTACTGCCATCAGTTTGGATGTATTTCCTTGCCTTGATACAGTTGCAAAGAGCACTAATTTATCTCTATGCTTCCAACAGTTTGTATTCTGAACATCTGTTTTTTAAAACTGGTGAAAAAGGACCAAAAGTTTACTTCCTTCTCTTTCTTGATTAAAATACTTATCTTACATATTCCCTTAATTCTAGTGAAGCAGCTGGGTCCTTCAACCCAGAAAGATCTTATGAGAAGAAGTTTTTATATAGAAAATATCTCAGTGACAGTTTTCTATGAATTTGAGTCAATTAATGTTAATAGCAACATAAACAAATGAGCCAAGCCACAAATCATAACCCCACTACTTAAATTATCAGAACTGCGTTCATAAATAGATCAGGAATACAAAGAAACAAAGGATATGGAAGTGTGATGAAGGCACAGAGTTTTTACTAGATTAGAAAAGCACATTACTTAACGCTAAAATTGTATTCCTGTTTTCAACAATGCTTAATAGATATTCAGGGTCAGATTCATTTGTGCTGTAACTTCTTTAGTTTCACAAAATGGCTGAGGTTGGAAGGGACCTCTGCTTGATCCCCTGCTCAAGCAGCAACACCAGAGCAGGCTGCTGAGGACCATATCAAGGATTCTTCTGAAGATCACCAAGGAGAGAGGCTGCACAACATCTTGGAGGTTTTAAGCTGTAGGAGTGTTTATTGCAAATGAGCTGAGTATCTTAACTTTTACAAAAGCGCTTTGTAACCACAGATATTAAAAAAAAAACCAAAAACAAAAAACACAGATGGACACATTCATTTTTTATTAGAATCTAGCAAAACAAATTATAAAATAGTACAAACAAAGGAATTGTCACAAAGCTAAATACGAATAAACCCTCTTTCACCGTAACTAAGGTATTGACACATGGTTTATAGGTAAGCCTAAGTGGCCTTTTGATCGTATTTTTGTAGCATTTATTACTTTTTTCTGCTGATTTTCCAGTAACATAACTTTGAACCACTGCTTTATAACAAAACTTTCTCTTAGCATTGTCCACACAAGAGGAGCAGACACAAGAGAAAAGTGAAAAGACTGAAAAGCATCTGCTTTACACAAGGTGGATAGAGAAAAAGAGGAAGATTATACTAATAGGAACTATAGACATGGCGAATGAGCAGGCATGGCACTGATAAGTTCAAGGAACCATAAGAAATAGGGATACAATTTTTATTTTTATTTATTTATTTTCATAATGTATTGAAATCCATCATAGGTTATTTGAGCTATGTGGATAGTAGGTTTCAGGAGGGAGCTTTTTTGGACACCTTATTTCTGCTCATCTTTACATTGCTTTGATTTCCAGTAGCAAGTGACTATCACCCCTGTGGCCAATGCAGTTATGTTTGTTCAGAGAAACAAGGTTTGAGACAAAATAAAAACAAACAAACAAAGAAAACCAAAAACCTTAATATTTAGATTTCTAAGAACCGCTCCAGCGGTTGAATAAAGAAGAGAAATTAACATCTCAAACTAGAGAGTTTTCCTGGACTATCTGCATGTGCTAACATAGCCTTCAGAAACATAACTAGCAATGATTTGCAATGTTGCTAAGCGCTAAGCTGAAGAAGGAATATATTATGTGTTTTTTCAAGCCCCTGCACTGTGTAGACATTCAGATAAATGAGAACCTGTTTAGAGTAATTAACTATTTCTCAAATAAAAAGATTTAGACACCTAATATGGAAGAGTGAATGAAGGCAAGGGTGCTTGTGGCAAGACAGTTGAAAGTATAAGGATAAGGAATCAGTGGACTCTAGTCCCCACTTCGTATTGTTCCTTCCCAAGCCCAAACATTGGTGGAGGAAGAGCTCACTGTTGTGATCTCAGCTGGGAATTATAAGCACATTTGGACACTGAAGATAATACTGATGTACTGGTTGCCCTTTGACTTCTTCTGAAACTGAACAGGAACCATTATTTTCAGTCAGAAGGCTACACTTTGGGTGATTTTATCTGGCACCAGAGATCACAAATCATTATTGGACTGTGCTTTTGGCATTTTATTTCTGTGTTTCAGGGAAATTCAGCTAGCAATTTCTTTATCCATGCCTTTATTTAACTTGTAGTTGGTGTTTCCTGTTGCCTGAAGTAGAGATCTTACTCATCAAATCATTTCTTTGTTATCATTTGTGAACATAAGAAAGAATAATTTATGATATTCATGTATAATCCTACATTTAACAATTCCTCAAGAGTTTAAGGCTTTTCTCTCTATTGCTTTAAAGAGAAAAAAATCTCATAGGCTCAAGTCATAATTGAAAACATTCTACTTTCAATATAGATTAAAGCACATGTAGGAATGAATACCTTTAATTCATGTAAACCCAGCCCTTGTACACTGTTACCACCTGTTAGCCATCAAAACTGAAAATGGCAGAGAAATAATTTGATTTCGTAATCAAATATGTGTACAAAACCCATTTCCTCTAGCATAGTTTTTACACTTATAGTTAAAAGAACTTCCCATGGCTGGGAAGTTCTGCCTCCTTTAGAGGTAAGAGTTAAAAAGACCTACTGTGAGATACTGTGAGGGCAACGAAGAATCTGGATGAACTTCAGGTGTCTTCACAGCAAGGCAAAAGCATACCACTAGTGCATGTGTGCCAAACTGAGTCCAGAGACAGGTTAGCCCACTATAAGTCTGGTCTCATGCGTGCAGCCTGACCACCGCAGGGTATCCACAGCAGGCTAACATCTGAAGGGCCTCCGGGAAGGGACCAGGCTTTGGTGTAGCCTGGTGTGGTCTCTCTGGTGGAATGATACCAACTTACAACATCTCCAGCTGACACTGGTGAACATGGGCTGTCAGAATCTTTGGAGAATGGTGGGAAACAACTGAGAGCTCATCCAGAAATTAAAGGAGTAGTCAACTAGCTTTGAATTC
This sequence comes from Odontophorus gujanensis, assembly GCA_013399175.1. Classification (NCBI taxonomy): domain Eukaryota; kingdom Metazoa; phylum Chordata; class Aves; order Galliformes; family Odontophoridae; genus Odontophorus; species Odontophorus gujanensis. The sequence continues at coordinate 16,698 of VXAB01003069.1, forward strand.
ACAGAGATGTACTGGAGAATGGTTACTTCTCTTTACTCTGTTTGATAGAGCTACAGCTAGGAAAGAGTCATTGGGTTAAACACCTTATTAACATTAGTGTATCGTACTTGGTCCTTCTAGAAAAAAAAAATAAATAGAAAAAAAGCTTTACTAACTGGTACACAAGAAAGAACGAATTAATCCTTATAACACACTTCTCCAAGGGAGAATATATGACTCTCGCCTCTCTTCACAGTCAGGGAAATTCAGCTGTTGGGAGTAATTTGCCCTGTGCTTGTTAGGATACCACCTTGAGAGGAATGGAATGAGCTAGCAGTGAGTGGTGATTCTATCCAACTGAGGACAGAAATGACCTTCTCCCTAGGAGGATCAGCTGCCTAGTGTCATTCCTCCTTTTTTCCTGTTGGGATGCTGTTACTCTCGCCACATGACAAGTCACTGTAACTTCACAGGTATGAGAACGACAATATATAACTGAAGCGTAAAACAGGAAGAAAAGGTCAGTGTGGGGCAGAACCCCTCTGAGACATGTCTTTCAATAACTCACTCTTTTCTTTTTCATGTGCTCTATCTTCAGGTGTTAAAATAAGGAGGTTGCCACTCATACCTTATATTCTCTCCTTCATTCAGGTCTCTGGTTCCCTACTCAATTTTCCCAGGTAAGTGTAAGCAAAAGCACCAAACACTGAGAGCTCCTGCTGCAGACAAAGTGCTGTTATTCTGCTGCTCACGCTGGGCTCTGCAGGGGAGTAGGCTGCCTGGGCACTGACAGAAACGGCAAAAGAAAATATCAAGCAAAATTAACTTAAACAGGGAAAATGCTGCCTTCCTGGCTGTTTCTAAGAGTCTCCCTGCTGCATTTTATTTCCCAAAAGAAGAAATTAGCTGTACAACTGTAGAAATTTGCAGGGAACCATAACAATAAGAAGATTGAGTGGTCACGAAGGCTTTTGCTACAACCTGAAAGAGGAGTGAGACAAAGAGATAGCATCCTCTGAAAGGAAAACTCTCTTGCTGCTGATAGATATGTCTTGGAACGGAAAGAAAAGTTACTGCCCTGTGCAGTTAGCTGTACTAGGGAAGTAAAACTCAGCGCCATCTAAATGAGAGAGAAAGGAGGAGCAATGGAGTTTGCTGAGAGGGTTGCATATTGGCCAGTGTTTTTTTCATCCCTCCAGAAAATCTTCATAATGGTGTTTTGTACTTCTTAAAATGTTCAATGGTGGTTTGGGAAAAAGGAAGCTGAACTTGCTGTCTTCTACTTTCTATTGTCTGATAAAGGAAGAATCCTTTATTTTCTTTCTGATGGAAATAGAAAGACAGGAAAAAAGGAGAAAACATGAAAATAAAATTAATCTGACCTAACATACCTTTCTGAATTTTTTTTCTGAATTTCTATTGATTTTTGTCCTTCATCTGTGACTGTTACTTGAATTACTTAATTCCATGTAGATTAGGGTAACTCATTGTTTTTTTTACTCATCCTGATGCGACACATCTTCAAAGGAATAAAATTACAACAGTTATACCAACAACAGTTGTGCTGCAAAAGATCAGAGATAAACTGCCATTTTCTTCCATCAAAATGAACTAAAGTTTGTCATTTTCTGTGTAATGCTCACCACATGATGGGTCAAAGCAGAGGGCTTGCACTCAAAGAGTTTTACCCTTCATCAGTGGGATTAGGCATTACAGGGGATATTTTTTTTAATGCTAGCTGGCCAGTTTATTTTGGTGGAAGCTAACAGGAACAGTTGTTAAACAAAATGGATAAACAGCAAGACCTTGACTCTTGGAAACATATTTCAAACTTTAAACAAATCATTAGTCAAACAATTTGCAGATATTTTCTTTCATGTTCTAGTGAATCTGTCCCTTAGTTTCTAAGCCCTTGAGAGCAAGCCTGAACAAGATTTCACTAGAAATCATGCATGTTATTACAACTATTCTTCTTCAGAATAGGTTTACTCCACTTAAAATGTTGATCACTCGAATACTACTCCAGAAGTGATTTCCAATGAAAGACTGAATAATAGCAACTGACTAAGTGAAAGAAAATAAATTTTAAAGGCAGTATATTTTGAAGAAAGCAGTGTGTGACCTCATCTTAAATCTTTCCCTGGTCTACCTTTATTGTATGTCATAAATTTCTTCAATGATGGAATTACAAGAGAGACAAGATGAGGAGAAGAAGAGAGGAGGAGAAGGAGTAGTAGGAGGAAAACCATGAAAGATATTTAAGAAAACTCCAGCCAAAGGGAGAATGGGGATGTCTAAGATGTAATATGAAAGTGTGTAGGCAGCTCAAGGACAGAAGCAGAGTTGCTAAAGGGAGTTAGTTACCTTATGCACCTCTAACACTTCTGGGAAGCTGTAATATCACTGACTATTCACATCCTTTGTTTGTTTGTTTGGTTGGTTCGTATTCAGCTGGTATTAGCCTCCTGATAAGCAGGACTTTGGCTATCCCATACCTTCCACAGGTCTCTTTGCCTTTTGAAGTGCCCTTTCCTGCTTAAGAACTTTGCTTAACAGCTTAAAATCAATTTTGTTTTACCACAGAGTCTCAAAGGTGCTATTTCTTCAAATTTATGTGTGCTGAAAAATGTGTCCCATGCAAAAACGAATGTCCCATACATTTACTTCTGTACATATTGAGGAAACTCTAATACTCTTACCATTCACTGGCCATCAGGGATTCAATTGCTGGGGAGGGATGGTGGAAATCTGACATCACTGCTGCCAGATCTAGATCTAAGTAGCTGCTAGTTAATGGTGGGGACATGATGTGCTTTGAAGTGGGCAAAGCATATTCCTGTGGAAAGTTGCTTAAATCTGGGATGTTAAAACCAGCAATATATTTTTCAGATGACTTGTAGTGTCTCAGTGTAATAGACTATTATTTGCTACACTGTTGCTCAAGAAATATTGTTAGCAGGGTGCAGATCATTCATCCATTAACACCCCATGAAGTCACCTTGAATCCCATGTTTCCAGAACAGTGGAAAAGACCTCTATTTCACAGCTGAAAAATAGGCCATTTAGATGCTATTAAAGTGCCAAGTACAGAATCTAGTTATTTCAACAATGCTCTCCTAGCTACCACAATTTTTCATCTTTAAGATTTCATCTGGAAGAGATGCAAATATCTCTTGAGCTGACCTGAACATGCGATATACCAGACATTAATATGATCCTTTGACTCTCCAGTGTTAGTTCACTAAGAAGACATTTTTAAGGTACGTAGTATACATACATTGGTTACTCCAAAACTAATGCGTCCTATTTATTTCTGTGGAAACTACAACAGATACAAAGAGCGTAATAACACTGATAGAGCAAATTCTCAGCTACAAAACACTATTCCTCAACGTAGTCATCACCATTAACTATGCCTTTTCACCAGCAATGAACAAGAGCCTATACGCTGTGCTCATAAACATCCACACCAGTGAAGCTGACCCACTGTTGCTGTCACCACTATTGAAATGCAGTGCCCACCACCTCACTGTGCTCACACTCATGGTTTATGGTCTCTGTAAAGGTTCAGCAGGCGTCAGTAAATGTCGATGGATGCCATTTTTCCTGCACGGAGGAATCCAGTGATGCTTTTGCTTCACATGCGTTCTCTTTGTGTCACACTGCCCCTCTGCTGCCATCTGTCACATGGCAACAACATGCAAGTGGATATTAGTGGGAAGGTTCAACCTCTACTGTCATACCACCAAAATTGCCTCTGATGTCTTGGGCCAGCATAATAAAACAGGAGTCGTTACTTTCAAAGTAGCACTCACATATTTTCATATATATTATAACATGTACTCTATTTAATCATAGTGGAGTGTGAAGGAAAATCTTGAATTCTCATGATTTGTTGCAGATACAACACAACAATCAAGTGAAAGTTCAAGAGAGGCAAATCCTTGATGTTAAATCATTTCTAAAGCAATCCATTTGGAGAATTTTCCTACTCACTGAGTTTGGAAGCCCATGTCCAGGGAAAGACTGATGTTTTTGAACTCTGGTGTCCACTGTGAGAGTTCACTGACAGTCTATACAGATAGACTGTACAGACAAATCTATACAGATTTGTATAGATAGTAGGAGTAATTGCAATATTCCTCCCTCTTGCCCTTCTTCCCCCCACCAGAGGAACTTATTGACAATATTAACATTTACACAGTATCATCCAGAATTTCAACTTGCTATGATGAGCAGAGTAAAATGAGCATAGTTCACACATCTCTTGGAGCTACTGCGTGTGCCTGCTTTTCCATTGAGCAGGAAGACTGTACTGGTTCAGAGAGAGGTTTCCTCTGCAATCAAATCCTTCATTCTCAGACTATGAAAAATTAAATTTGTCAGAAACTGATGGTCCTCTAGAGGTGAGTGCACTAACACTGAGTTAGTGCTGTCTAATTTCAAGGAGGGAGACAAGTAACCAATTTTACTGCTGCAGTATATGAACTAGGTGCAAGGTCAGATAAAAAGAGCCAAATATTGAATAACTGAAAGAAAAAAGGAAGGTTTTTCTTCAAGCAAAACTATGTGAAACTTTGGAAACCTTCCTTTCTCATTGAAAAAGTTCACAGCTTTTGAAGTCCAAACAATTTCAAGAATGAAATCTGAACTTTTATATCAGCTGTGAGACACAATGTGCAAGAGAATGAACATTAATCCAGGTTTTTCTGTCTAGCTTTCATCTCTTGACCTTTTTTTGCAAATACCCTTTTCTCTGCCCTGCAAAACCCTTGAGGCAGCTAGCATTAGCCATACTGCTAGTGTTTAGACATTCTGATGCCACCCATACATTTGAGGGAGACAGTGGGAGCTAGGACTAGCCTCATATACTTCACCAAAGATTTAATAAGGAGCAAGACATGGGTCTGAGAAAAGTCAGGAGTCTGCTGCTGGAGAGGTTGGATGAAAGTACAACGAGTTAGTGAATTCTAGAAAACATGACTTAGCAGAAAAAAATAAAAACAAGTTATGAAATTACAACACTGAGAAGATGTCACAATAAATCACCAAGTATTCCACAAGTTGCTGCCTTGGGATTGAGAAAAATAATAATGAACTACACTATAGCAAGGGAGGCTGATAAAAAAGTGAGAAAGGCACTGAGTGTTAAGGGTAAAGAGACACTTGAATGAATTATTTGAGAAGTTGGAGGAAATAGTCTGCACAAATGACATTTTCTAGGACACGTTATGCAGGTGTCTCTTTGAGATATGACCTTGGTGAGGGGCTGTGAGATGACTGCTCCACTGTTCTGTGTTCCAGCATCTTTACTGTCCTTAAGTATTGTATCCTTCATCAGATTACACACAACACATTTCTTTAAAGCTTGGCTAAGTTAGCTTACTCTTCTTTTTCTCTAGAACAACATATGAGAAAGTTTTCTGTTTCCTTTTGTCTGTACATTTTTCTGCTGGTGAAAGCTGGTTGCTTTCCCAGCATCTCACAGAGTTTCCAGTATACTAGGAGTTACAGGCAGACATCTGAAGAGAGGTAGAGCTGGCTAAAGCAGAGAGTCTGGAGCTATTTTACATGGTGAGTCTGTTTGTAGAGCAGCCTGCCTGGCCTCTGGGCTGCCCTTTGCAAGGGAATGGTCATACCTGACTGACCTGTACAGGTATCTTGGAAGTGCAAAGGCACCTTATACTTTGGCACCTGAATTCCACTTGGCTCTTCAGACAAGCTTCTAGTTCCATTAGTGCAAAAGCCACCATCCTCTATATATTTCGAAATGACTGACTGTGCACACTGCAAAACCACAGTCACAGTGGGTATAAAGGAGTGCACAGTAAGACAAGGTAGAAAGCCAGGTCTTAACATTTTTGTTATTCATACCCACTCCTCAGGGCAGCACACTCCTTTATGTGCACATATTAGCTGATGATTTGATAAGTAATCCTGCTGAAATCAATAAGATTGTTATTATTAATTCATACAGAGTCCTAATTACCATGACCAAATTAGACACACACTCTTCAGCAAGTGCGGGATGGAATCTCAATATGCCTTTGCAATAGGTGCAAGGGAGATTCTGCAGCACTAGGGCTGATGCTGGCAGGCTAGCTCACTTGGAGTGAGTGAGATGTTGTGTTTCCCTCTTCCATAGCTTCAGGATGCTATTCTTGGTGACATCTTAAATAGGGTATTCTTTTGTTTTAGCTATTTATTAGCTTTACCTATTCTTGATTTGAGGGTCTTTCTATCCACACATACTAAATAAACGAGTCACCAGTACCTGAGTTTAATGCTTCGTGTTGTACTGGTTGCCAATTTATGCCATTATTTAATTATACAAGACAAATAAATATTCTGCACTACATGTACCCTGATCCTACAACACTGAAGTGTTTTTGTCGCTGTCTTTAGTGGGAGCATAATTAGAATCCTTATAAAGTGTTTTGTTAAAGCCTCAAATACCTGTGGAAGCCTGTGATAATTAGTTCAATTAAAACTGTATTCTGAAAAACCAAGTGCAGTAATGAAAGCCTGGCATTTGGTGATTTTGTGTAGTAACTCCAGACTTTGCTTAATTTGCATGCAAAAAGTAGAGGCTACAGGTCCCCTTCCTTAGGAATAGCTGTCATGAATGTAAGCTAATGAGCGATCACAGACTCTAGCTGGCTTTATGGCCCCACTAAATAGGCTGAGACAGATTTTCAGGATGTGTCTGTGAGCATGGACAGGTGGATCTGGGGAAGCTGTTCCAGTCCTTCATCATCTCTCTTGTCCATTACTTTCCCAGGTACTGATGCCCTCCCAGCACACCCAAGGGAAAAGCTGAACCACATACAAGCAACTTGTGCATCCTCACAGTGTGCAGACAATAGTATCATCAAATCTACAGCATAGACTACATTGTGCTCATGTCCATCTCAGCATCTATCTCTCAACTGAACCACCTTGCTATGCTCAAGAAGTGGGACTTGCTTATGGCTAAGGGCTTTATTCCACTACATTTGCCCAGTGTTTCTGACTCAGTGAACACTTAAGTGGAACTACTGAATTGGGAATCTTTGAAGGGTGCCCAATCGTGAAGACTTCTAGTAGGAGATGCAGACAGAGTTGAGTAGAAATGTATAATTTTTACCTTTGTTCTACAAAAGTAGTTGGCAGAACAGATCCTGAACACCAATTTCCAGCTGCCAGGGATTAACAATAGCAAGACTTAGCCTTTACTGGATGACTCCATGCAATCCAATGACTCCCAAAAGGATTTTTCCAATAGTAAAGCAACTATCAATAGAAGCTGTTGTTCTTTCATTTGTTCCAATGGAGGTGGTACAATATTCTTCTCACAACATTTAAACTTTAATAGCATTTTCTCCCTATTACTGATTTTAATGGATGGGTGACTAGCTCCAGAAAAATTCAGCTGTTTTTGCTGTAGGTTTTGTCCACTAAAAAGAATTTTCAAGTTTGATGTGAAAAACGTGCAAAATTAAACATCTTATGTTTGATTCAGAGAAATTCAGCGGAGCCTGCCAAGTTTTGCTATGCAAAATTGGATTATTCCATACCTACTGGGCAGTCAAAATTCACAGTTAAGAACACACAAAAGAATAGCCAAAGCATGCAATAAAAAGAGCTGTGAGTCTTCTATATACTAAATGGAAATGATATTTCGGATTCTTCAGTCTAACATCTGAATGTTTAGTGATTAATGTACATAGTGGTCTGCTACATTTGATTCATTTGCAAGGCATATAATTTAGGATTTTTTTCTTTTTTAGTCTAGAAGCTAGTTACAGTACTTAAAAAGATACTGGTTTTCTAGTTCATATTTCAGTCACTTTTCTTGTGGGTCCTCTAAACTATGTATCATGCTTCTCAGAGACCTCTGCAAAATGCAGATTCCCTTAGCATTTTGAGAGGGTTAAAAATTTACTTCCTTGTCATTTAGTCTATCTCATGACCACATTGCTGCCAAAATATAAAGAACACTCAAGTTCAGAGATCTACAATCTCAGAAAAAAATGGTTCCTAGAAATCAATTGAAAACATACATCTTTGCTAATTTTCAACATGTAAAAATCAGAATAATTTTACATGCTGGGACTGGAAATAGAAGTCATTTCTAAACGTGTCCAAAAATACCTGAGAACAAACAGAACCAGAATAAAGGTTGTTGGATGCAGCCATTACAAGGGCTTCTCAAGTCATGTGCTATCACATAGATCAATGACGCTGAGAAGAAAAAGGAAATTAGGAGCCAAGAAAGCACGAAAGCAGAACAAATACAAGAAAACTGGAAAAACAAGCATTGAGTTCTAACTCCAGATACACTGTAATTAATCCAAAGGTGGGCAAATTTGATGGAAGTTGTCCTATCATCCTTTGATTTTCTTTCTGTACTGTCTTATTTGCTGGAAGCTCTTCAGCAGTGTAAATCGCAGTATTGTCCTACAGCACTGAAACACTTCTTTGTTGTTGTATGTAAATGATGGAGAAGCTGTTTGGTACTGCATGTTTATAAGTTTATATGTGGTTCTCTAGTAACAAATCCTTGGGTTGAGAGAATGAAACTAACCTCCTTATCATGTTTGGCACTCACTGTTTTTCACTTAATTTTTTTCCTTTGTTCCTTCTGATCTTTTTAAAATAATTATATATTCTGAGCATAAATTTCTCTCTCTTTAAAGTGCTCTACATTTTTCAACTCAATTACCTGGGTGCTTTCAAAACACAAAGCCAAAAATCATAGTCAATGCTTCCCAAGCTGCCTTCTTAAGAGAGTTACTACCTTTGTTTCTGCAGTAAATCTCTAGTAACCTGAGGTTGGTTGTTAGTCACAAGAAGTAGCTTTCAGTTTTCTTCAGGAACCTTCAGGTTTTGTCTCCCTTTGCTTCTGTAACTGCTTCCTTTTTGCTGACTGCTTTCTGAATATTCACATAAGAATTCAAAGCACAAATGAGACGAAGCCATAAAGCTTTAATCTCAGTCCAGAATTAGTCCTGGATCCATCACAACTGATACTTGAGAAAATTTGCCATTGAAAACAGAATTTTCCTAGGCCCCAATTCTCACAGTGCCACTGAAGCTGAGCAGTAAATAAGGAAATGTACCATTTAATTGAATTAGACATTAGTGCTCAAATAGCACTTGTTGAGAATAAGCATATGAAACTATCAGAGAACAACAACAAACAGTCTGAAATTGAATTTCAAGCTGGGTGACCTTGATGCGTTAGCTGGACTCCACTGGAAACATTTGGCCTTCTTGTAGATCCTACTCACCTTAGAAAGTGCTCAATATTTTCTTAATTATCTCAGCTTACAGCTACTTAATATGCTTAATTACATAACCAACTAGACATATTCTGCTCGCCGCTCGCTGTGACTTTAAAAAAAAATTAATAAAGGTGCATAATTCAATAACTGTTAAATAATCTTTTATATTGTTACAACAACAGTACTTTTGTAAGTTCCTAATCACAATTATGCAAATGTTAATTAAGGTTATTGCAGCTCAGTTTCTGTTGACTGGGGAAAAAACAATTTGCAGGCACAATCAGTTGAATCATGTTGCCTCAAAAATTTCAGGTCGCTACAATTACTGAAAAAAGAAATGGAGGCTCTTATGGTACGCGATACTGTACAGAAAGTATATATTTTCTGGAGGTTTGGCCTTCCAAACCATTCCCTTCCTTTATCTCCTCTCATTTTACTTCTTAGTGAAGAGTATGATCCTTCCAAATGTGTTAATGCAGAAAATGAAGTAGGGAGAACAAAAAAAGCACAGGAGGGGAGAATTTCTATCTAAGCTGAGCAAAGTTAGCCAGGGAATGCTCAGCACTGCTTTAACAGCTTCTCAACTTCAGGATCTATTCAGTCAGTAATAAGCTGAATAGCATTACATCTTCCATATTTTTGAGGGTGCCTCTCAAGTCATTCCCTTACACCAAACCGTTCCTCATTTTCGCTAGGTTTACTGCCCATTTTATGCTCCTTGGCAAATGTAAAGAGCATGCACATAGAAAGGAGTTACACATCCCCAAAAGATCACAAATAATATGGAGTGAATAGTTCACTACATACCATGCAATGTCCACAGGTTAGAAAAGACAGCAAAAAACTGCTGATGCTTTGCAAATAGTGGCAGATAAATATTTGTAAGAGTAGAAAAGAAAGAACCTCTGTTAATGGAAGTGGAAGGAAAAAGGTACAAAACTGTCACCTAATTCCCTACTCAGTGCTGCAGTGACACACACTGCCACCTCACTGGAGACTAGTAACTGATCAAGTTGCCCAGTAAGTAGATATAAAGGGTCTGAAAATTGCTGCTGCGGGTTTGTGGAGGCAAAATGAATTGTTATGGTCCTGGAAAGTGCATGCTCATCCTCAAAGACAAGCACAAATCATTTGTTGTCATTTCTGGGATGGAAGCATCAAGTAAAGCTAGAGTCAGGGACAAAGCAAAACACCACACAGCACATGGTCCACTTGAAGGATGCTGACTTTGGTGGCAGCAAACACAGGCACCTGTAGCGTCCTTGTTTTTGCTCTCTTTGGCATTACTTAGCTACTATCCCCGCTGCTGCTGAGGCTTTCTCCATGGACTGCCTCCTGCCCGCATCTGGGCACCCTTCTGTCTCAACACAGGTGCTGGAATCACATCTTTCGCAGAAAACATGTGCTGCACAGACTGAGCTCACCACGGGCCTCTTGAACTTAGCTTTCCTGTCTGAGGTCTTTTGGATGTGCTGTTAGGACAGTCACAACAAAAAACAGGTAGCCAGCAAGACAGAACAAGAACCTGCTTTTGGTGGCTGTTTCACCTGGGGCGTTGATGGGCCATGCACTGACAGACAAGAAAAGATGGGTGATGAAGTTTTCTTTTCTTTTAACTCTACATCCACCAGCTGAGTAGAAGAGAATAAATGAATATCAAACCTGGTCACATCTTTCTTCACTCAAACAGCTCTTTTTTGCCTCCTAGACTATTCCCATCACTGTCCCCTATCTGACACTAGAAAGGTGAAGGCATAGACAGGGTACGTAGCCTGTGCCTTTCCCACTCTCGAGCTTCTGGACATGTCGAGTACCAAAGCCCCTTCCCAGGATCACTAAATAATGAACTTGACTTTGTAGGAACTACTAAAAATTGTAGAATTAAGAGGCAAAACCAGATTCATGGTTCTGTCTCCTGATATTGATTTGGTTCTTGAATCAAGGGCTGTGCCCAGAGCTGCACACTGCCCTGATTTAGATTAGGACTGCAGCCCCCATTTGTTCTTTAGATTGGACTTCCCTGCAGGGGCTGGGGCAAGACTCAGCTCTTGTCCCTAAGTTCTAGCCACTCTTCCCTTTCATGTTACCATTGCTTTTTTATGTATCTAGGCTCACATTTTTAATTAACATCTTTCATTTAGACTCTGCTCATTCAAATTTTCTGATGTCTGCACTCCTCTCTGTTATCTATTGAATATCTTGAAAAAATAACTGGAAAGTAGCAAGATCTATAGGCATTTTAAGGCATTCAATTTGCTTCATTTGTCCAAAGGAAAATGCACACATCAACACACTGCTTGAGCTATAGAACATCCAAGAGAGTGCTGCAAGGGAACAAGCTCTGGTTTCCACTGAGTAAGCACTGTAATTTCTTTTGAAGAGTCTGTTGATATGAAATAATGGACCAATAAGCTTTGGACTAAATTGACTATCCATTTTTGTCTCTCTAGTTAATGTTGCATCCTGTGATTATCTAGTTTCATTCTCCTATTTCAGCCAAAGCAGAGTATTTTTTAGTACAAACCACAGCATCTCTTTTCAAAGGCCAGAGAGTTTAATTGTGGCCAGTCAGTAGCAAGCACTTAATTTTGAGAAAAGAAAGACCAGTACCATGTGTCCTACATCAGTGTTCTTCTTCGACAGATTAGTTGGAGTACTGTTTTCACACTCAGTACATTCATAGAGAAAAAACACTTCTTAATCCTCTCTCCTGGCCCTTTTAGCCACTCTGCTCCTCTTAGCCCCTCAGTGTACACTAAATACAAGTGAGGAAGTGCAAGTATTACTCAGAGGCATGCCCACAATTCTGTCATTGCAGGCAGTAGAAAGCAGTACTTTCATCTCCCTGAAGTGGACAAAACACAAGCGAGTGATGTTATAGTGACAGCTCTGGAACAGCAATCCATCTTTCTCCCACCTGTGCCAGGTACAGAGCAAAAATGAAATGCAAGCCAGTTCTGCAGAACATTAACCTAACTAATCTCAGAACTACAAGGATCATAGTAAAAGCAAAAAGACAGCTTACTTCTTGGGCTTGTTCAATATTCAGACTGTCAAGAAATTCCTTTTCTCTCAACTGTGGTCACTTCATTGTAAGATATCTCAGTTGGAGGTAGCGAAAAAGCTTTGTCTTCAACTTTTTAAGACTGGCATATGTGTGGTCCTTTTTTCTTGGACAAGCTAGAGAATTTGGTGTGGAATGATTTTCAGGGACTCACATGTGTTAACAACCTACGTAAAAAAAGGTCATTCTTGTAGAACAATGGTATGGTTATGGGCTATCTATCAATTTCCAAATCCTGGATCAATGATCACTAAATGCAGAGAGAATGTTTAACTTATTCAGCTAATTAATGAACAAGGAATTCTCTATCATATTTTGAAGACAATCTCAAAAGTAACAATTGTAAGATGAAAGTGCCTGTACAGAAACTAAATCCCTATATTCCTTCCAACAGACACACTAAGGTTGCCCAGCACTGCATAAAGAAACAAACTTGAAGGACAGTTCCACAAAGGGACCCCTATTTTAATCCACGTTGTTAAAAATAGCAGACTTGGCAGCCATCACCATATTCACAGTATGTTGCCTAGAACTTCATGACTTGACATAGAGTAAAAAACCCATCTCCCAAAGAAGGAGTTCAGGACCCTGTTTTCAGACAGAAGCTGGCAGTGTAGTTGAGATAACACATGGTTGAAATGCATTTTCCAAACTGGCCAGTTAAAAAGAAAAAACACTCTGAGTGAGCAAATTCAATAGAGCACGAAAGGGAAAGACTAGATCTTTATAACCAGTTTCCCCAGCTCACATTACAAAACTAATGAAAAAGCATTTTCCAAAAGTAACTGCAACCCTGGGCCTTTTGTCCTTGATCAAGATGTAGCACACACTGGCTGCAGGCCTGGGCTGGGGTTGGCTCTAGCAGTGGGTGATGTTTCAGCCAGCGCTGTGTGAGTTGGTGGATTGCCTCCCCGCTCTGCCACAACCACTCCTTCCCCCATCTCTTATGGGTGGTGGGCAGTAGTCTCCCTTGCAGTTTCCCCAAAACATGCTAGGTAAAAGGCTGAAGGACTGCCTGCTGTGGTGTGGTCACTTTTACCTATAGAAAAAAAACCTCTGGCAGACATTCATACCTGTAAAGAGGAGCAAAGTGGTGCAGAATTTATAACAGAGATTTGTACCTTGAGTATTTGTGAGTTAAGTCTCAATGAGTTAAGTCTAACAAAAAAAAATGTTAAGATCCTTTACTTTTTGTTTTGTTCCCTCCTTTTCACCTTCTGTATTTCCTCAGCCTTTGACTTTTTTTTGTGTCACTACTTTCTTTCAAGTACTAAAGGAAATGAATAAAACTCTTAAGCATTTTTAATGAGCGAACTGGGCATCCATCCTATTAATGGATTTATTAAAAAAAGCTTTCCAGATTTGTATCCAGCCTCATACCTTCTGTCTCACACGTTAGATCTCCTCTTGCTATCTCCACAGGGCATGCACAGGTTTCTGCCCCGTGTTTCTAGCAAGCTGTACCAAGATGCCCCACTTCAGAGCTGAGAGGCAGAACTGCCATGCCTACAAATTTCACAGCATGCAGCACTTCTTTACCTAAAACTCCTACTGGGGCTGTCAGCTGCCAGTGATCTTTCAGAAGGAAAGAAGAGTGGAGAGAAACTCAGTTGACGCTTAATCCGATAGCATATGGTGCTGAGGAGAACAAAGAAACCATAGTGACATTTATCAAATGAAATAGTTAAGTAGGCTGGAACAGACCTGACACTGATGGCAGAATGACAGCAGCAGCCCAATTGGCTCTGTTGTTTGCAAAACATGTGCTGAAGTTTGGACGCTACTTGCATCAGTGGTGCGGGGAAAAATGAAAGGACAGCAGATGGCAGATTGGCAGTATGAAGAGAGATATGGGCTGGCCTGTCTTACCCTTTTGCTGTACTGAGATCAATACTTTATCCCCCCATTCCCAGGCAGTTTGGGGTGCTATGAAGAAATTGATTTAGAGATTCCAGCTGTTGCCCCACTAAGTGGCAGCAACACAGCCTGTGGCAGCAGCAAGCCCTGCTCTCACTAGACTCCATTACTGGGAAAGGAGCTGTCAACAACTGTGCCCAGATGCAACTTCTCTGTAACAGCCCTTCTGAAAACCTCTGCAGTTTCAAGAGAAATACCACCAGCAGGAAAGAAAAACAGTTACTAAAGTTCATCAGTTTGACATACTGGAAGACAACAGAGCATGCCAGCAGCAGAAAGCACTCCATGCTGGATGGACCAGGCCAACTCCAGCCAGTTGCAGAAGCTTCCTCGAGCCCTGCTCTTCCACTCCCTCTTCCTTCATGCCGAGTCTTTCAGCACCAGTATCTGACTTGATATTAGTGAAGCAAAGTCTCAGTCCTGCCATGCTCTGGATCAGTTCTCATGCTGAAAATTAGTCCCAAGTGCCCCTTTTCATATTGCTGTACTGACCTTGTCTCAGTGTCATTCACATCACTTAGATTTTGTCTTTATTGTCCTCTTGCAGCCCCACCGTGCTCATCTTTCAAAGGTCACAGACGGCTCCAAGAGCCAGTGACCTATCTGTGAGGCCTTTCCTTAAAATTATCTTTTGGCTTTGTGGTTGGAAGAGCAGCTGAATGTCCTGAGCCAAGGGGCAGTAACACAGCTGAAGCTGCTGTTGAGAGCTCAGATGTTCCCTTTCATCCCTCTGCTGGGGTACAATGCTTTCAAAGCCACAAGTGGAATTACTCTGAAAACCTAAAGCCAGTCAGCAGCAGAAGGTAGATTACATCACAAAACAAACCTGAACTATAAAAACACCAATTTTCTCAGCACAGGGAAATTTCAAAAAAAGGAAATTCAAGATATTTTCAGATATAAAAACAGTTATTAGAATAATAGCTTGCGTGCTGTATAGATAAAATATTAGTATAATAAAAGACAAGAAAAACACATTCATGTGAATAATGGTTTTGCTGGTTTTGCTGCTAACCTGAACAACTTCACATTGATTTTGATTTAGCTCAACCTGCAACAGAAATGATGACTACTTTCTTGAAAAAGCACATACAAACAAAATGAAACAAAACAAAGCAACCCAACAACCTGGAAATATATGCTTAGGTTGAATAAAACATCTTTTCTGACTTCCATCATTGTTTGTTTTGAGGTTGTAATCTGTTTTACTGTTCTTGACACTTTTTGTTTTGAACAAAACAAAACAAGAACAATGCAATATATTATTTAATCTTCAACTCCCCTGTCCAACTCCCCCTCCCCCCACCCTCCCATATGGTTCTGGTCCAAACTGTACTCTAATAGATTCAAATGAATTTTGGTCTTTAGAAAATCAAATTTCCTAGTAAATTTTGAATCGAACTCCAGTCAAGTTTCTCCAAAATTTGATAAAAATCCCCAGCTTATGCTTATTCTTTTCAAAACAGTAAGACAGCAAAAATCCACATGCGATAATAAAGAAACATTTTTGGATTTTGCAAGATATATATTCAAATTAAAGAGTAAGTGCATTTTTCTGTGTTTGCTTGTTTATTTATTTATTTATTTATTTATTTTTCTTTTCATTTACTTCCTGTACCTGAGATTAATATTTCCTTTGTTCATTTTGAGAGGTGGGCAGGGAGAATTTCTTACTCAGGATCCAAGCCTTTGGAACATTAGCTGTAAATCAAAACAGATGCTTTGCTGAATATAGGCCAACAAAATCAATATGGAGATAAAGAAGCCCCTAACATGATGAAGGTCAGGTTTTAAAGTACTGTAAGGCTAGTTTACTATTTAGGCCATCAGTTTCCTGCTCCTACCAAGCCGTGGTGAGACTGAAGCCACTGACCCTCCTGCAGAGCCCTGCGCTGGCCCCCAGCAGGCAGCAGTCAGCCTGCCCTACAAAAGAGGGGAGCAGTGGAAGGTTTCTATGCTGCACGGGATGTGGTTATAGTCTTCTCAGCTCTGCCTCGCGTTGCTCTATGTTGCAAACAGCGACTGGATCTTCATGTGCATTGCTCAGCACCAACACATACACTGCTGGGGGAGATATGGGGTCACACTTAGGCACCAGCCTCTTCGGAGGTGCCCGCTCCACACAGAGCACTGGCAAAAGCCGTATGCTACTTCACGGCAGAGCTGCACTTGTAGATTCAGTTGCAGCAAGGAGAAAGTTTTGTTGCTCTTTACTTTTATTATTATTATTCGTTATTATTAATTATTAGGGGTTTTTTTTCCTTAAATTCCTAGGTCCTGGAGTTACAGGATGACTTTTAATGCAGCTTTCATTATTAGAGTAGCTTTCTGACCTCATGTTTGCAGAGAAACTCTGCATGCTATGCCGTCCAGTAGGTAACAAGGAACAAGGTAACAGCATAAAGGAATTAATTCTAAAAAAACCCCTCAAACTGACAGCTTTTAAGAGAATTTTGTAACTCAGTGATAAAGACAATACTGAAATGACTACAGTGAAAATCAGTCCCTTCATTTCAGCTTGTCTATGTTTTTTTCTTCTTGGTTTGACTTAATTATTTTTGCCGTTCCTTTTCTCCTAACCAACTGTGAATTAAATTGTTTTCCATGGGTTTAGCCTGGCGTTTACAGGCTGGCTATCTCAGTGCTAGACTTTGCAAGTTGTTTATTCTTGACTTTTTAAGCAGAGTTTTGATATCTTTCATGAGCAAATGAATTAAAATAAATAGCAACTCTCCCGCTGCTGAATGAAACATGTTATTTGCACATATTCTGTACAAACCCATCTTTTAGTTTAATTCATTTCCTCAGGCCTTGAGAGTTTACATGTACAAGTAGAGATCCTTAATGCTGCTATAATTCATTTCATTTTCAATTCATTGCTATGATTGTAGTGGGATGTTTTAGGATCTCCTTAAAAATAGTAACTTGCTTAAGTGTACATTCAATTTAATTCTCAAAAAAATAATTTCTGTTTAAAGAAAGTGTATAGAGTCACTGAGGTTTTTCTAGATTTTCATTTTTTATGAACAAATTCAAGGTTTACAATTAATATTTAATTTTTTATAACAATAGTTCCAGAAAAAAAAAAATTTCCTTTTACTTGCCTTAAATTTTCATGCTTTTCCTTCTATCCTTCATTTGGTTAAACTACATCCAAGTCTAAAGAGTACACAACTTACTCTACAGCTGAGGTACCTATTTAACTCACAACCTTGGCTATCTTTCCTTCTGCTGTATTCTGAAAACAAAGCCCAGATACGATATTATACAGACAGCAGCTCATGTAGACACCTGTCTCCCCAGAGTAGCTCTCCAGCTTGGCACAGGTTGCACATCAACACATACACAGTTTAAATCACTGGAGAAAAATATTTATGCAAATTGTATTCTATGCTATAATTGTAAGATGGTATGCCCAGAGCTGCTGATGGTACGGAGCACACATTTTGCACTCTCTGTAGTTAGCTAAAGTTTTAGAAAATCATTGTATAATAAGAAACAGGGTTAAATATGGAATGGAATGCAAGGAATAATAGGGATTTACATTTGCTAAATATGAATGCAACTTTTGGCAGAGCATTCTGTATATGGGAGAATTGTCCTGTACTTTGTAATGCTGGATGTAGTTCCATCATTTCTCTCCATAATAGAATGTAAAAGCAATGCACTCTATAAAAACTATAGTTGGAATCTCGGCTGTGTTGGATTTTCACTTTTAAGCTGAGACTAGTGGGTATGTTTTGGCATTTCAAACATGAATAAATCTTTGTTCCTAATGTACAGGGAACAGCGACAAACTTGAAAGGAAACTTCACAGAGCTCTGGAGGACAGAGAGTAGATCACATGTCCTGCCTGAAGCAAAAGAATCTACTTCCACTGAAAAACAAAAACAAAAACAAACAAAAAAAAACCAACAACAAACAATACCACAGAAGAGCTACTCTCACCACATAAAGATACAGATTGAGCTGAAGGATGTGCAGTGAATGTGGAAGGAAATGCACCAAAAAAAAAACTGTTCAAAGTGGGAGTGAGTGGATCTTCATAAAAGTGTCAGAAGACACAGTAATCTGTCCTTTTTGATTCTTCTCCAAACTGTTTGCAAACTGTACTAATTACCACTTCATGCAAGTGACATTTCTCTAGGGCTTTTTCCTCAATAAGATATCATGCAGTTCCCAGAAGTTCCCATTTTTGGCATATGGAGACAGTGACAAAATGGTGGATGAAGATGAATATCACTTGTTGTCCAGAAAGCATCCCAAACAGGACGCCGGTGAGTGAGGATGGCTAGGTCAGTACAATACTATGACAGCAAGCATACAAAACTTGAGTCTGAGTTTGCAAGGAAATAGGAACTGCTGGTGAAATCTGTACTTCAGCTTCATACGCATCTTTCCCATGGGACATGCACAGATTATCCTTCAGATGAGAAAAACAAGATCATGCTTGACATACTCCCCCAGTACAGTTAAGCAGCCCTCACATCAGTGTGACTCATGAAAATAAACTCTTTGGTTCCCCATCTGCCACACATTAGCCAGAAGCAACTTGTCCTTGAAATGAACTGAACACAGGTTTCCATCTGGACAGTGACCAATTAGTCAGCTTGCGTGGTGACCCTTTGCCTTGTGATTGCTTTTAAATGAAGTCTCCAAAATCTGTATTGCTCTAGGAAGGAAACATCTGAAACCACTTTCTAAGGAGTGTTTGGTTGTTCCCCACCATTATACCATTGTGTAATTTAAAATACATCATCTCACTTATTGTTCAATCGGAGCATTTGATCTATAGCTCTGCTTCCTTGCTGCAGTCACCCCTCTGGAAACAGAGATCTTCCATTCCTTTCAAGATTAAATAAAAACTGCTGTCACCAGGAGTATTTCTGCTAGATCCAAACATCCACAAATCTACAATGTTCATAGACTGTTCGTCACTACTATTGAGTGATAGGCAGAAAGGACCTTAAAACTTATCTTTCTTTCCTTATTTTTGGACATATGTTGGCAGACCAGAGCATACTGATAACGTGGAAGCTGATCTGAAGGTCATGATGATGGCTTATAGATGGCTTCAAGCCAAAATAAGTTTTATCAACTGCTATTATTGCCAATGTATAGTGGACAGCACTCAAATTTTTGCAAATCCTATTTATAGTTTCTACAAATGGCTGCTTTTAAAAATATCAACATTATTCAAGATCAACATTAAAAAGAGCTAAATTTTCTGAAGTCGCTGTTTGCAATGTAGTATTCTCTCAGATACATTAAATTTAAATGCAATTAAACAGTTATCTGCTGCATCTTGGTTAAGCTTTTAAAATCCGTTATGCTGTCCCTTTATATCTCAGTTCATTGTAAAATGATTTAATAATATACCACTCTAAACTACCTATCACTCCCTTTCTATCTGGAAAACATAAAACACTTCCTTTTAAATATTTACTATCAAAACTATTTAATAAATTCTAACCTCTCATAGACTAGAAGTTGGAGATCTCACACCACTGATTGTATCTTTTCTAATATGTGGTTATGGGCAGTAATGGACTACAGAAGAAGTATTGTGAGGGAAACTTCTAGGAGTCACAGCACAGACATACTGTAGTACGTGGTAATACTCAGTGACAGAGAACAGCCCAGTGACTTCAAGAAAATTCAATGGAAAATCATCTCAAGTGACATTCCCAACACCATGCTCTATACTAACTGATCAGACAGTACATGTTTGTCTTTTGGACTGGGTTCAGTTCTTTTGCCTTACCATAGCTTATACTTGAAGCCTAAGCTGTCAATGAGTCACCTGTAATACCTGCAAAATCTGGCGCCTGAGTCTCACCTTCATTAAGTATAAGCAGTCATTGTATTGTCTTAAACTCTCCCTTAAATTTCCAGGGATGTTTTGGCACCTGGGGTCATATAAAGACATGACAAGTCAATGTGCTTAAGGTAGAAGGGAGTGGCACAGCAACTGTTTTACTATTTTACGATGTAGAATTGTCTCAGCAAGACAAGTTCTGTCATCTTTACAGCTTTTGTGTGATACAGCTATTCATTGAGAGTGTGACCAAAGCTACAGCTACCTGGAGTCCTACATTCAAACTCTATTGAAGATCTGGCAAATGTTATGCTCATTCCTCTCACTCTCCCCCCTGCAGCTCTTAACTACTTGGTATTTCAATTGACTGAGTGGCCAGCACGTTAGTGTATTTGGACTGACATTCAAGCCAGCCATCAAAGAGTTTTTTCAGCTTTCATCAGTGCTAAAAGTGCTTCTGTGTCTACAGACTGGTGTACAAGAGGTGAGAGCATCAGTGTTATGAACAGTGCTGCTATCAAACATTAGAAGAGAGAGAGGAATATGGGTGAACTGAGGGAAAAGTACAGCAACGATACAAACGTGGGAGAAATGAGGGCAACCCAGAGAACAGAGACAGAAAGAGGAAATGGGGTGAGATCCTATGCTGAAGAAAAAAGAGAATTACAGTATTACTTGGAAGTGAGCTAGGAGAGTTAGAGAAACGCACAAGCAGTTGAAAGGTTAATGAGGGAACAGAATGAGATGACGGGACCCACTAGAAAAGCCAGGAGTTACTGAAGCTAATGACAATCTGCATGAAACTCACAGGAGGGTTCCCCTCTGCTAAGCAACTGCATCCATCTCAGACTCCCCTGGTTCACTCAGGCTGCCTCCGTCTTCCCACAGCTCCCTGCTCAGTCTCCTTACGACACTTTCTGTAATTTCTACTTCTCCACATCTGCTGTTTCTGCCCTAGGGAATTCTGTCAGGCATTTCTGCTCTCCATCTGACACTGCTCACTTCTGCCAAAACACTGTTTAGCAAAATCATTGCTTGTGGCTGTGCACACAATATAGGTAAACATGCAAATCAGATCATTAAAGGAGCTGCAGTAAATGTCTGATAAGCAGCTGCACAAAGCTCAGTGGCCACATCACAGGAAGGGAGCAGTCTGCATCTCTCCCAGGGGCCATGGAGAGCACGCTGTTCCCAAGCAGCTTTGGAAGGAGGGATGGTTCCTGTCTTATGAAAAGCCCCACACCGCCCCCTGCACAATGCTGTGAGTAAACTGAACCTTTTGTTTTGCTGAAAGCTAACATACAGCAAACACAGATAGCTGTAAGAGATGTCTTCAGGGGTTACAAGTGACCAAGGGTCACTGCATTAGCACATTTTAATTAGACTCTTTCTGAAGGAGCTACTACATTGTCAGGCATCCAGGTTTCAAAGTCTCAGCATCAAAGCAAAAGAACTCACATTACCAGAATGACAAATAAATACCACTGAAGCATTCTCTAACAATAATGGAAGGGCTGATAGCTGAGAAAGATTGAGCCAAATTCACTTAGCTTGGAAGGCCTCAAGAAATTGGTGTAATTTCTTAGCACACAGCTACATGAGTGGAAAACTAAATGTAATGCTTGGTAGCAAGAGTTCCTGCCACATAGAAGACAATGGAAATAAAACAAAAAGAATTGCTATATATGAGTAAAATTGGAGTTCTAGCTATATGGAAGAGTATGGGCTGAAAGGAGAAAGAGTAAATAAGGATGTAGAAAATATCCTGTTATACCAAATGGTTTCTATTGAATTCCCCCCAAAATGGAAGTTGGCAAAGTCCATTATCTAGAAATAAAACACATTTTTAGTTCAAGTGCAGCCATTTCTCACAAGGTCAAAAAGCCTCAAATCTACTAAGAACAAGATTTGAACAAAAAATAGGCTAGCTAAAATTGCATTCTGAATTTATTCATCATCCATTTGATCACATATGGCATATAGTTCAGCAAGGTTCTGATTATATGATAAATGGCTGGTTACTGGTGTAGCAGCAGCAGATATACTGCATAAAAGGGGTGCACTTTTGCTGTGTTATTACAGAAAGCTGAGATTTTATCAGTGTGCAAAAGGTAACTGGAGTAGAGCTGCTATCAGTCCTGGTAACTTCAAAGAAATGCTTAGAAGTGGCAGATCATGGCAGAATTATGCAGTCAGCAGTTATTAGTAAGTACTGAACTAACGACTTCATTATACCCCAAGAAAGGATGGGACTGATGACAGACTTCAGATGAAGTGTAAAACTGATCTCGTGAATACTGCTTGTCCTAAATTTTGCCCTCAACCTTTTGCTTGAGTGGAGATTCAAGCCCAAAATCTTGACTGGAATGCCTCCCAGAACTCATGGGGCAACCTAGTATTGATTTCCTCTTCTCTCCTGTTACAATATGCCCCTTTAACAGGCTTCACTTTGCAGTCTCAGAGGAGCCATGTTTCAGCACAGCATGAAGTCATTCTCAAAAAGGCAGGTCAAGTTTTACAAGGCAGTCAGCAGTGAGATATTTGAGGATAAAAGATGACGCATGACTTTGGTGATAAAGAGGCAGAGGCTCAGAAAAAAGATCAGTCAAAATAGTAATCATCTGATACGACCATCCTGTGCTTTGCTCTTTTAACGTATGTTCTGCTTATTGACCCCTATATCTGAAGGTGAGAGAAAACAAAAATTGGGTGAGATCAAATCAATAGGTTGGATTTCTCCCTTTAACAGGATTCATTATTTGTCCAAGAGAAATGAAGAGAAGGAGAAATCGGGAGATCTGTTGTCTTTAACCATTGGTAGAGTTGTTCTCACCTATATTTCTAACCTAGCTGCTGTTTTTAGAGGTTTGTCATCAGGTGCGGACCCTGCTTCTGTGTGCCTGGGGGGGAAAAGAGGTTAGCAGAATAGCAGACAATGCAATGCATTTCTAGTCTCTCCATAAACCTATGTCAGGTACACGCAGCAGTTACTACAGCTACTTCTGGGAATGAGGTGTTCTGACACTTGCATTATAGCAGCTATTTTTGATAGCCAGGGAAAACAGGGCAGCAAGGAGCTCAGGACCCACCTAAAAAATGGGACAGGTATTCATACACCTGGGCTGTGCATTAGCTCACATGTCCACTGCTTAATGGACATAAAAGGTGAGTGAGCCACATTACAACTAACACTGCACAGCAGATACATAGTTGGAGTAACTCCAGGGCACTCAAAATTATGCATGCAGTAAGGATGTCTTCGGCTTTGCATATCTCTGCTCTTCTGAACTATAGATTGGGATTTCTTTGGTATAAGTAACATCCCCACCCCAAACCTCTTCTAGTTGTTTTCACAGGTAGGTTGTAGGAGTCACGATTCTACCCACTAATGTGCCTTCTGAACCATGTTCACACAGAGGTGCAAGGTAAGAAAAGAAGGAAAGGGATGGGAAGGGATGGGAAGGGATGGGAAGGGAAGNAAGAAAGAAAGAAGGAAAGAAACCAGCAATGTTGGCTGAACAAACAGGCTGAATGAAGGAACCACATCAGCACACTTCTCTGCACACTTCCACTCTTTTTACATAATCAGTGTCATGCTATTCCTTAGGCCCATAGAGGAAACAACACCTATTATTATCAAGTTGCATGCCTGGCTGGAAGAAAGAATATGAAATGCTTCCACAGCACAAAGGTGTGGTCAGATCTTTTGGATTATCTCCAGCAGCTCAGCCTCGAGTAAAGATGATAGATGTGATCACAGAGAATACCGGATGGATGGGGATAGCAGTGTATCATGTTTTGGCTGCTGCTCATTGCTTTGCTCCTGTGAGTGGGCTGGGAAATAGAAAGATGAAGAGAACTATCTTTGATTTTATGCTCTCTCATCAGTGCTGGAACCCCAGCTGGGATGCTACAGGCAGCACAAAACAAAGTAAACCAGAGAACCTAGTCCTTATGCAAATATTTACAAGCAGGCATGCTGTTACCATATGAAACAATACCCCGAGGTTAAGAAGTGGAAGAAAGTATTTTAGGGCATGCTGTGAGCACTAACCAAAACTAGGCTCTCATTCTAAAAAAAAATGATAATAAAAAAAAACCGGTTAGGTTAATGTTCTAGATTCTTGGATAACTCTTACAATAAAGAATTTTACTTTTTACCACTCTGTATAGCAAGCAATATTTAGTTCTGTGGTGCTTTTTTATCACAATACTTAAATCTCAACAAAAACTCACACATAAAGTGAAGAAGCTTTAAATATAGCCTTTAAAGCAAACAAAAGTGGTCAAAAAGAAGAAGAAGAAGATGAAGATGAAGAAGAAGAAGGAAGAAGAAGAAGGAAGAAGAAGAAGAAGAAGAAGAAGGGAAATTCTGAGTTCTACTTTTGCTGTAAAGGAACATTTCTAGTAAATCACATCTCACTACTGATTAAAGTTCTGCCATCTGGAGTTCACTGAAGTGGCATCTGGCATTCCAACAATTTTAGGAAATATGCTGGAACCATAATAATAAAAACAAACATCCTGGTTTTAAACAGGCAGTTTCTCCAGTTGATCATTTCAAGAGAGATGCTCCGGTTCAATCAGAAGGCTCAGCACATAAGCAATTATGCTTGGTGACATTCTATGGCTTATGCTGTGCTGGAGGTCTGCTACCTGTACACAATCTTTTCTCCTGACTTTAAAACAGTGTCTCTATTGTTTATGGTACCTACAGAGCATGACTGAACCCCCTTAAGGCATGAATGAACTTCGAGACCATTGACATAGGTTGGATGACATCATCAATATATCATTCTCCATCAAACAATGAGACTGCATTCATAAATTACCTAAAATCCAGAATGAATTTGGGTCTATGACTACATTCTATTGCTAACAAAGGCTTGATCTTAATTAATCACTGCTCTTCCTACTGCATTAGAATCTTTTCTATACCTCTTCTATTTACAAACCATAGCATGGACTGCTGAGAGATTAGACGGAGGTGAAAAATATCCTGGACATTAAAACTTTAAAATGATGTAGATGCACGAGGTTTCCAGCTGTACACAGTTGTGCCGACAGCACTTAGGGCATCTGAAGATCTTCTGCACATCTCCAGGACATTCTCAGTCTTAACAGTGCCAGCAAACTCAGAAGTGGCTTCTGCCCAATGCTACACATCACGATCTGTGGAGGAGATTTTTAACCACCTGATGAGCTTAGGGATGTTCTGAATAAGACTAACTGTAGTCATGGAAAACAAGAATATGGACATCACTTTCATTCTATAGCACAGTGACAAAGGGAGGAAAGACAAGCTGTTCTGCCCTTTCTTTCTTTAAAGCAAGGGATTAGCAGCTAAAACCACCACACAAAAATTGGACTACTTTGAGTAGCCGATGTCATTCTCTGAAGCTAGATATAGCAAGGCAGGCCAGACTTAAATGAATTAAGTGCAAATAGTCTATTTATACTTGGAGGGTTTTGTTATTTGGATTTATTCCATTATAAGACAAGATGCCTAGTTCTAATGTTGCAATAATTGACAAATAACCATGCGTCAAAAATGTGCATTCCAAAGTTCTCTCTTTCTACTGTCCCATTCTTCAACAATGCTCCTAAAGAGGTGCCCTACGTTTTTTAATACAGATTTTTTCAAAATTCATTAATTCTGTGTTCCACAAGCTCCCTTTACTAACGTAATTGTGCACTGACATATCAAAGATCCAGGAATTCAGCTGACAGAGGTCAGAATGGTCATGGTTTCAGTGGTCAAAATATATCTGTTTTATTGATGATGCCAGTTGTGGAAACGCTGTTAGCTACTTTACAAGCAAACTCATGGAGTTTCATAAAGAAGCACATTCCTTCAACAACATAATGATTATATGTGTTCATAATCACAGTCAAAAAATCACCTTCGGCTGGACTAAAATTCAGTGACATCTTGTGCAATCAATTTGTCATCTTATATAAAGATACATACAGCAACTTCATGACAGCAATCAAGCCAAATTTATATTTGAATAACAGCAAGTAAAAGTCTTTCCCTCAATTTTAAGTGCAGTGTATGGTAGTATTTTAACAGACGTAAAGTAAAATGATTTTTATGTGTGCCTTCAGTCAGTTTTTAATATTTTCTTGTAATAATATCATGGACTTTTTGTAGTAGCTTGGACGTGACACTGAATGTGTGCAACAGATTTTTCTTCCTTGCCATTTTTCTTTCATTCAGACTGTCTCTCTCATCTAGAGCTTTAACATTTTCTATTTCTTTTTTCTTTACTTTCCTAACAAGGGCACCCAGCTCTCTTCATTGTGAAGGAACTTACATTTATGTGACTCTATTTACCCTGGAGGCTGTAAAAGCCCTTTACAAATTTCAGCAGATTAGCACCCTGTAGGCAGGCAACACAGTAGTCCTAATGTTGCCATCTTTGTGTTAAACAAATGTATAATAATATTCAAGTACACACAAACTTCAGCACCTGTTTTTAAAGTTGGGGTCAGCAGCTTGTGTGCAGGATTTGACCTGCGCTCCAGATGATATCTCGAGCTGAGCTTATGCAGATGTAATTACCCAATGCAGATACAATTACCCAAACTGGAATTTTGCCAGGACACGAGGATCAACACATCTGTGAAATGTTCCATGAAGTCGTTTACGAAAAGTAGTTGGAAGCTCATTTTTAACAAGTGCCACCCTAAAGGCAATAGAAACAGAACTAACAGAAATCATGGCACGTCCTCAGAGATCCTCCAGCAGAAGCCACACCTGGGTCTCTTCTGTGACTAGATATTATAGCTAATAGTTCAGAAATATGTAACTTGCTATAAGCCTGGCTTCCTTCTGTGGGTGTTTTTCTTCTAGGAGGAAACAGTTCTAACTCTTCATATATTTTTTAATAAAACGCTTTCCTCTTCCTCCTATTCTATTACAAACTTCCGGAAATAAAAAACACGTTTAAACTTCTCCAGTTTCATTTTTCTAGGTTTTGTGTTTCTTTCCTTCTGATCTTTTTCCTTTCATCTGCTGGCTTTTCCAATTTAACTGCCGCAGATGTTTTTTCTCCTTTTCTTTTAATGGATATGGCAATGAAATGACTGCTTCTGGCCTTCTGCCCACAGCCACCACTTTTCAACATCTCCTTTTCCCCTTACCATCTTGTTAAGTGACATTATGCAACAAATTTCAGACACTCCAACATGCTGTCAGCTCTCTGTCACTAGACAGAGCTCCCACTTGGCATTGAAAGCAGTGTCCCTGGCCATCTCATCAGCTGAGGCAAAGTGTCATATCTCCATTGATTTTACTGAAACCAGCAGAGCTGCAACACTGGACTTCAGTCTAATAAATGGACTGCTGAATTCCCAAAGTACACCTAGAGACCAAGATTGTGGGTTTTTTGATAACTTTGGCATCAGAGGCAAAACTATAAGCTCTTCTTAAATTTTCTTCTATTACTGCTTAGAATCTTCCCACAGAGATTTCTCCACACAACTCATACTGGTACAAGCCAGAAGAATTCCTTTCAGGTTTAATGAACTAAGGGCAGCTAACACCCCTTTGCTGCGGCCCATCAGTGGGACTCGGCAGCATGCCCCTGCTGCATTTCATACATTTCCCCTGTGTGACAAAGGTTTGGAAGAGAAGTTTGATAAACTCTTTCAGTGGTCTTCAACCATAGACAGCCATCACCTATGCAGTGTGGTTGGCACAGGACTGGGGCAAGATGTAGGGTGGGACCCTGATGCAGACAGCTTACCAGCTCCTGTATCTCAATTTCTCTCACCTTTACAGTGTGTTGATAGACTCCTTTAATGGGGGATACTTAATAGCAATAACTGGGCATCCCCTGTCCTGAGCCTGAAAGTGAAACAGGAGAGGACAAGGGATGAGCTCTACAACTCAATGCATCTATGTTCAACACTGCAATAACTTTATCCAGGGATGTGAGTGTGAATATTTCAGTGTCTTCTCTGCCTGTCTACAAAATAAAAGTTGTTGAAAATAGTCAAAACCGAAAGGAAAAAAAAACAACAAAAAACAACACAAATGTTTGACAAATCTTTCTATCAAATACTGTTGTCAAATATCTTCTAATCAATTTGACAATTCTTTCCTAGAAGACAACACTTTGTGCACTCCACATTACTTAAAGAGCAGGCCAAAATCACAGCCATATGAGTTCTCTGCTTCTTGTTAATTTGAAGGATTTCTTCTTCCTTTAGTTTCTCTTCAGCTATAAATGTAGTTGTACATTCAAATATTAAGCTACCTGACCCTTACAAATTAAAAGGACTAAGATATGAGCTACTGATTTTGGTTTCATCTTTAATCTCAAAAGGATATGGGCAAATGAGCGAAGAATCACGTATTTCCTATAACTAGAGCCCTTCTGAATAGCATAACGTAGAAGTTATATAATGCTTTTCCTTCCTGAATTTCCCACTTTTTTTTTTTTAATAATTTTACAGGTAGGAAAATCAAAAGCCCAAATGGCAATTGTTTTGCCTGAAATCATGTCAGTGGTCACAGAGATATTTCTTGACTCCCATTCTAATTCCTACATAAAACAGTGATGGTTAAAAATCACAGCTGAAGCCCAGCTGCTTTTCCTTCCATTCTTACATTTTCCCTGTGATGCAACATTTTGGCCTTGTTTCTTTTCTTTATATGATCTTCAACTTCTTCCAAAGTCATGCACCTCATGGACAACTCCAAGTAGTTACTGTTATAACACGCTGGTTTAACAAGCACATTACTGCATGTTTGGCTGACCACAGGCTACAGCAGATTTAGTTTTATACTGCTTTCATTAACTGCTTTCAGATCCACTTAGTCCATTGCCACATGGAAAAAAAATAAACATGAAGGTTATATTTATGTTCTATTTCTTGGTCAGTAAGACCAGCATCAGATTTCATTTTCAATCCTTTATGGTGCTGTTCACCTGTGGTTTACTCTACTGCCCAAGCTTGCTGTTGACTTCAGTACTTTCAACAATGTCTACAGATGTATCAAAGTGCTTGGAATCAATAATGTGAAAGTGGAAATGATGAAGTTTGTGAAAATGTTGTGAAGAGTATGCTTGCTTCTAAGAAAGTGAAACTGAGATGAGAGGTTGTTCAAGAAAAAGACCAACCCCATAAATATCCATCGAAACCCTTCAGTTTCAAAAAACATGGTTCCAGTATTGTTTGATTCATCTCAGGTGGGAAAGTCACAAGGCAGATGAAAGATGAATTATTCCTGGTACCTGAAAATGACACGAAAGGGCAAGATGCTCAAGAGAAAAAGAGAAAAGAAAAAAGA
>VXAB01003071.1:0-14880 GCA_013399175.1 Odontophorus gujanensis
ATTCAGCAGTTCCCTTACAATACATATGGAAACTATATGGACGCACTTGTAGCTGTCATCCAAAAAGCTGAGAGGGATTTGGAATGAGATTAGATACTCATAAAGATATTAGAAAATTACACAAGATGATGAGAATTCACAATTACAACAGATAAGAAAAAAAGAAAAGCATAAAAACCGCAGCGCTTCACAGAATAAATCAAGAAAGATGCTTATCATGCACCATTGCCAGATGTTATTGGCTTGTTCCAATGCAGCCATTCCTGATTTTCTTCACTGACAATGCTGAAAGTGAGGGAATGGGCAAAATTGTACTTGCATCTGTCCCGGCTGAACTTGTTAGTTTGCATCCAGTCTAAGAATAAGAAAAGCATAGACATACAATGTTTTCATCACTGTTGTTTAACTTTGTAGGATCTCATCCTCAGTCCCCAGTTCCTCACTGACAGCTTGCTGGGCACTAACATGAATCCCTCTTTTCTGTGTGAATAGGGATGAAAAACCTGACTTTTCTGAGGAACATTGAAGCTGAGAAATATTTTGAAACAAATGGAAATGGGTAATACTGTGCTGAAGCACTCAGATGCAAAGCTTTCTGAGGCATCAGAAAGAAGATCTACACATAAGAAATACTTTAATCAACTTCAGAGCCATAAGACAAAGAACACCAGCTCATAAGAATGCTAGTGATGTTCGGGGATAACCAAAGTTCTTTGTACACAAGAAAGGCTTTTGAGCCGTGTACTTACAATTGAATATACATTAATTAATGGAAAGCCTGAAGGGATAACAAAAGATTGATGTCAGTCCTCCTTTGCATAGCCCTACAAATGAGCTCGCTTGGCCCACTGAAGGCTCAAAGGCAGCACTTACCTCTCCAGGAAGCTATTTTTAGAGGTGTCATGTGGAACACTGTAGGACAAAACCCTATCCCCCGCCCTACTGCTGTTATCAATCAGACCAGCATCATTTCTATGTGAGGAAGCCAGCAAGAGGCCATATGCCAAGAAGGAGTGAATTCTGATCCTCCAAGCCCACATAGAGTCACATGAAGCACAAACTATGAGCTGAGGGGCAGAAGTGGATGAAGTTGAAGTTGAAGGGATGGAAGTGAAATAGGATTTTGGTTTCATTATTTTTTTTCCCCATAACTTCACTGAGAAGAAAATAGAAATGGTTCCCCACTCCAAGATCCAACAGGCCAATGAAGGCAAAAAAGTAAAAAATTCAAGGGAGGACAGCATTAAAGAAAACTGAACAGAAGCTCTAGCTAGAGAAGAGCTATGCACTTTAAGGGTATCTAAGAGGATTTATAACCAGTCATGCTCCAAAGAAACTGCTTCCATGCCAAAAGCCACTCAAAGTAATCCACTCTCACTGTTCCCTGCAACCTCTTACTGGATTGCATTGAATCAGCTGATCTACACGTTTGTCTAGCAGTACTCACCTACAAACTAGCCATAGAAGGAGCACTATTTCACAAAAGTGTGATTTTCCAACCGTGGATAAACGTGCACCTTTCTCAAAAGGAATATTTACTTCTACACTAACTGAAAAACAGTGGCAGTGATGTACACGCATCCTGCCTCAGAGCAAAATCTTCTTTTGACTCTGGTAGCAAGTTGATAACACATTGATCTGAACAGCATTTGAAGTCAAGATGCCAAATGAAGAACATGTTCCAATTAAGCTTAAAAACAGAGAATGAAATAGAACATATTGAAGCAATAAACAGATTCTGCATAGGTAGTCACTCATAAATAACCCATCACATTGGGTTTTCAGCATCCTTTTCCACCCACACCACAATGGGAAATGTTGATTGAACACACTGTTGCTCTAGCAGTTATACCTTGCACCCTAATGTATTTTCAGAGACAGTACAAGAGGGTTTAGACCCTTGCTCACTGTTATGGTCAGTAAGGAGTGGGTTGCTTCACAGTGGCAACGGGCAAAGAAGATCCAATGAGATGAGCAAGAAATTGCCACAATTAGTAAGCCCAACAGCATGTTTAAAAATGTCAACCCATATCTCAGATGCAAACATTTCATTCAGTTAATTAGGTAACTCCTTAGCCTCAAGACCCAGACTGTGGTAAGCAAATGAGAATGAGTTCAAACACAGCAGCCACAGATGGAGAACTGAAGAAAAGAAACTGCGTAGCTTTAGAAGACCTCAGGTAGGCAGGAATCTCCAGCAAAAAAATACCCTTACTTCCACTGCCAATTCTTAAATGAAATCTGGGAAAAAAATCTGACTCCACCCCTTCCATTTACTCAGGTACATTGCATGCACCTGGGTTGGCCCTGCCTTCCCACCAGGCACTGAATCATTGGTTCAGGCCATCACTTAGCATTTCCACTACACTAAAGATGCACTAATCATGCCACGAGACTCTGAAATCTACAGGATGGAAAGCAAATGGTCCCTGTTTCACTACTGCCTCCACAGTACTCTGTACAGCCCCCTCCTACATTTTCAGCTGTATTGAAATGATGCACTTGCAGCTTTGTGTCCTTTGCCCACAGTTCCAGTTCTGGTGTGTATGATATGCTCTACATCCCTTAAACATACAAGAGGGTCACCAGCATCACAACTCTGAGTTCTTTCCTCCTTTGTTCTAGAAACAATTCAAGATTATATATATATATATATNTGTTTCTGTAGCTATGTTATTTGGGCCTGCATAGGATTTTGAGAACATAAAATCCATGGACAATAAAAAATATAAGCCTAATATACCCTGCAATGTCTTATATCACTACTGAGGACAAAGAAAAGAAGCTTGGGTTCATTTCTGGTAATGAATAAAAGACAAGCAGGACATAACAAGGTTCTGCCCAAGAATCCTTCATGTGTTGCTGTAATAGAAAGATCTGCTCAGGTATTTGTGACAGCCAAATGAAGCTAAATGCACACCTCTTTGGAACTCTAGCTTCCCCACACTGCAAAGAGAGCATGCAGAAGAAATGGAGAGGCACTCTTCTTATGTCAAATCAAAGGGGGGAGGGAGGAGGGATTTAGCTCAGAATCTTTAGCAAAAGAACAAAGAAATAGAGAGACATCCCAGGAACATGCTCCCAGCTATACAGAGACTAGTAATGCCATCAGTTTAGGCATGGTACCTGTGTGCTGTGACAGATTTTTCTGCATTTTGTGACATTATTTTATTCCATTTTACTCAATTTCTCTTTGTTTTCTGATCTTACTCAAGTGTTTGAAACACAAAATATCCCTGATCACATGAAGCACCTCCCTTTTTTTCTGAACCTGTCATCTGTTACCTCCATTTGATGTCTCTGAGATCAAGTAGAAGGCAAAGATCCTGTATGAGAACACTCACTGTTCACCTTTCCTGTTCCATCTGTGCAGTTATAGGCCTCCTTGTATCCACTGCTCTGGTGAGTGAAACATTGGCTGGATGGCTGGGCCCAAAGAGTTGTGGTCAATGGAGTTAAATCCAGTTGGCGGCCAGTCATGAGCGGTGTCCCCCAGGGCTCTGTACTGGGGCCACTTCTATTTAATGTCTTTATTAACAATCTTGATGAAGGGATTGAGCGCAACCTCAGTAAGTTTGCAGATAACACCAAGTTGGGAGGGAGTGTTGATCTGCCTGAGGGGAGAAGTGTGCTAAAGAGGGACAGGAATTGACTGGACTGGTGGCCAAGGTAAACTGTATGAGTTTCAATAGGACCAAGTGTCAGGTCCTGCATTTTGGTCACAACAACACCAGGTAACCCCACAGGTTTGGGGAGGTGTGGCTGGAAAGCTGCCTGATGGAAAGGGACCTTGGTGTACTGATAGACAGTTGGCTAAATATGAGCCAGCAGTGTGCCTGGATGGACAAGAAGGCCAATGGTATCCTGGCTTGAATCAGGAATGGTGAGGTGAGCAGGACTAGGGAAGAAACACTGCCCATGTACGTGGCATTGGTGAGACCTCACCTCAAGTACTGTGTTCAGTTTTGGGCACCTCGGCACAGAAAGATATTGAGGCGCTGGAGAAGAAGGGCAACAAGACCTGTGAAGGGCTTGGAGAATATGCCCTATGAGGAGAGACTGAAGGAACTGGGGCTGGTTAGTCTGGGGAAAAGGAGGCTGAGGGGAGACCTTATTGCTCTCTTGCAGTATCTAAGAGGTGCTTACAGCAGGAGCGGTGTTGGTCTCTTCTCACTGGTGACAGGATGAGGGGAAATGGCCTTAATTTGCACCAGGGTAAGTTTAGGTTGGATATCAGGAAACCCTCCTTTACAGAAAGGGTTGTTAGGCACTGGAATAGGCTCCCCAGGGAGGTGGTTGAGTCACCATCCCAGGATGTGTTTAAAAACCGTTTGGATATGGTGCTCAATGGCATGATTTAGCAATGGGTTGTTAGAGTTGGGGTAGTATGGTTAGGTTGTAATTGGACTCGATGATCTTTGAGGTCTTTTCCAACCTGAGTGATTCTATGATTCTATGATCTCCTTCCAAGGATGATGGAAGGGTCCTGGCTTTATTTAATTACTCACTACATGTGCAGAAGCTCTCACATACCTTTACATGTCTTTATGATTCTTACATTATCCCCTCCAGTTCTATTACACCCTATTAACGTTAAGGAAACAGAACCATACATTGCACTCTAGACACAGTCAAGTTAGGATTTCTGCTGTGCTAGCTGTTTTCTTCTTTATTCTCTGCATTACCATCCCTGATTTTCTGCATCCTTGCCTTCTGTTGAGCACAGATGTAATGTTGTTATGGAGCTACCTGTTATAATTCCAACTTGTAAAGTTGCAGTCCGAGAAGCTGGACAGTGAACACAATTGTTTGTTGCCATTGCTGTGCTTACCACTGGCATAGGAAGACGTGCAACATGAGGAGGTGTCTAAACAAGACTACTCAACAAACAGCAACTGCCAGGCACCCACCCAGCTGCCATGCTCCAAGCACACATGTTCTAAAAATATCAATGAGCATTTTAAAAGATGGTGCGTTCATGCATCACATCACATTTTTGTTGCTGGACAAAACCCAAACTGCATTGCCGCTAGCAGGTTGTGTTAAAATGGAAATCTATTTTACAAATTTTTGCAGTATTAAGTCATGCAGAACATATGCTGTCCTAAATATTAAAGGGTCAGACAATTGTAGGGTTGTATCATCAAATTCAGGTGTGGATACAGGCTGCTGAATTTGGGGAACAAGATTTCATCTCTGACATAAGCTCTCTGCATTTCTAAATTCCTGAACCAATGTGCCAGGCCACAACCCAGTGCTACACCGGATCATACAACAAGTCTAGTTATCCACATAGGCACAGTCTTCCTGATAAGGAAACTCAAGTGGAAACCCAGAAAGGAGCCATGGTAACACCTGGTAAAACAGTTCTGTGGTAAATGGCAGTGCTCACAACACAGGCAATAGGAATCAGAAGATCCTGCTTAAGTTAGATGCCTGAACTCAGACGAAAATCAGGCCTCTAAAGTCTGTATCTGTCACTAACAGCATTTTTATTTATAAGTAGACATAAACAACAATGGTCCTCCTATGTTTAATGTCAATTTGTATTCCTGTTTCAAGAAAAGTTAAGAAATAAAGAAAAGCTAGCATTGCCCTCTAATCCATTTCCCATTCTTCATCCAGCACAAATCTGCAGTACCTGGGTATTAACCACTGGTTTGCTGTCCAGAGATGCTCGGAGAAATCATCTTCTTTAGTTACCTACATTATCTACATTACCTACACTTATGAACTATCAGTTTTGATACATTTCTGAGCCAAGGTTATCCTGTCCAACAGATGCTGGATGTGTTGATGTCCCTCTGCCTGCTATGGTGGGTGGAAGGGCAGATGGGCAGAACACAGCGTGCTTGCAAGGGCCTCAGTGATTTTTGTATGTGCTGCCCAGATGTTACCTACTGCAATAGTATGATCTCACAAAAAAAAAAAAATAAGATTTCTCTTTCTGCTCTTAAAATACTACTCATGGGAAACCCAACCCTCACGAATATTAAATGTTTATACTCACACAGGCAAACGTAGGCATATGCAAGAATATAACAAATATTAGGCTGCAAGGTGCTCAAACCTCCGAAATCTTTTACCAAATCTTTAACTGATTTGTGTAACTTCTTTCTTACGATAGACAAGAAACAGTTGTTAAAAATAAATTCAAATAGAAGTGTCACAGAATATCTAGAGATAAAATGGTAAGTAAAAACCATGTAGACTTACGAAAAAATGCTCATATGTAATCTTAATTTCCTCATAAAAGGAAGTAACTTTTGATTTTTAGTATAGAAGGTCTTTAGCAGGTTGCATAAATCAAAAAAAAACAAAAAAACCATTTGCCCTACAGCTATTATTAAGTAACATTTTAAAAATAAAATAATAAGAAAGAAGAAAATGAATTACCTGCAAGAAAAAAACTGGAAAGAAAAACTAAAAAAAAAAAAAAGCCATTAATGGGGCAAGGATGCTGAAATATCTCTGTCAAGATTTTTCTATCCAGAACAATTTATATCCTCTGAGTGCTTCATTTAACCCATACAAAAAAAAAATCAGTCTCCATTTCCTAATGCATAAGGTTAAAAGGAAGACAATATTTTGCAGGCTGTTTGCTACGGCAAGGAACTCTGCACACTGGAGCTTATATTGGGCTGGGCAGTTACTAACAGGGCAAGAGGACAGTCCTAAGAGCTTTCCAGTGGTTCTGCACTTCTTGAGTGCACAGTTCTTGTTTTTGCTCTTCCTCTGCTTAATAGATATGTAAATCCATTCTGGTGGCAGAAGTATAAAGAATGGGAATTAAGTAAGACTCATGGTGAGAGCTGGAGGCGTAGGTTATGCCGTGGCCATGCCATACTAATAACCTCCCCTCTCAATGGGCATGGTCTACTGCAGAACCCATTTTGACAGTATGCACAGCCATGGCTTCACTTCTAACGTACCAGCATAGATCAAAAAGAAGGATTCAACTAAGCCAATGATGGAGAAAAACTAATTTCATGGTAAAATAATTCTAAAATATATTTAAGGTACATTGGTAAGGCTACTTTAAAGGGAATCTGCATTATAAAGCATGTAAGGGAATTGAAGACTATATTCTGACATTCTCCAGCTGCTAAACAAAAAAAAAAAAAAGTTATTCTTTATCACTTTCTGACTATGGTATTTTGTGTAAACAATTTTCTGAGAAGAAAACCTTTTCGTTCCTTCACTGTATTGGTTTGGTACTTATTTTTAAGACAGAATAGAAAGGGCTGCATCTTCTGTATCATTCAGAATTTCTTTTTCATCTTGGAGGACACAGAAGAACAGGATGTAGGGAGAAATTGAAAATAATATTTAACAAAAAAGTCAGCTGTCTAAATGTGACTCTCATGACCTGAAGTTGTTTAGAACAAATATAAAGCTGTCGTTTGGATTTTACATGTAACAGTACCAGGAATCACTACAGAAAACTTGTCAAAGCAGCCGTAGCTAAACTTTGCACATTCACTGAGCAAGAAATGGAGAATGCAGCACTGATGCAGCAAAATTTTCAGAGAAACAGCAGCTTCTCATCAGACAAAAATGGAATAGGTAGGTTTTCAAAGCTGTATTTGTTCAAGAGCAGAGGATTGGATGTTTGTGATTCTGTGATTCTGTTTGAAGAATACCTGGGATCCTGAAATGTGGACATTTATTTTTGACTAGGACACAGAGTGCCTGAAAATATCATCAGAGAATGTAGGTTGCTACTGTATTCACTAACAGATTAATAATTAAATTAAATGAAAAACAAGTTATAAGCACATAGGGGTATTTTAAAGCAGAATTAAAAGTGTAGAAAATTACTAAGACCAATAGAAAATAAATACTAATCCATTTAATGAACAAAAGCTTAATTAAAGCATGCAATGACACTCAAAGTCCAAATTTCTGGTTAATGCTCATTTAAGTTTGCACTGTCAATCTAGATAGAAAGTACATTTAAAATAAAGTATTTTTTCTCACATATATGCATCTTGTAACTGGAGAAGCAAGACTTCTGGTCAGATTCAATTTAAAATCTCAGCAATTAAATTACATCACTTCTCTGTAATTGCAAGGTTGTGTTATTATTAAATACGACACTATTGGATATAGCATAACTCAGATGTAACACTGAACTTGCAGACCTGAGCTGAAAAGGAGCATTAATTTCATTTCCATAGTAAAAAAAGAATAGCTGAAATGGATCACACATGGAAATAAATCGGTTCATTCTCATTTCATGCATAATGTGAAATTAAATGGTCAAAAAATGAAAGATGAGAACAATATGACACCACTCAAGTATGCTTTCTTTAGCAACTCTTACTACTCTGCAAGATGTATTTTTTTTTTGTACGTATGTTGCAATTACTTATAAACTCCATGGCCAGCGGCTCAACAAAGGCTCAATTTGGATAGAAAAAAAGATAGGGATGAAGACCATAACAGAAGGAGTATTTTTTCTTTCCTTTTAAAAACAAACCAAAAAAACAAACAAAAAAACAACACCAATTCTATTTAAAACGTTGTTTTATGCACAGAAGCCTGCAACAGCAACTTACCCTATTGCTTTCTGTATAATTCTTCATCACATCAGCTATTTAAGGAAGTCCCACAATGGCAGACTTGTATTGCATCTTGATACACACCATGCAGTGCAACCCAATTAACCCTCATCTTTGTCTTGACACTACTCTGCACCACCTATCCAAGGAGCAATTCTGTACCTCAGAGAACAAGTTTTACTTATGCTCCAGAACAGTAAACCACAATTATCTCTGCTCAGTCACATTTTCCTTGCTTCTCATAAGAAAACTAAGATCACAGCTATTTTTATGGCTATAGTTAAGATTATTATTAGCTCGCTGCTTTTTTTTCACATCTAAGGGATTGAATTGTGCTACACACTCTTGTATTATCTGCTTCCATATTCTGCTTATATTCTTCTCTGTTTGTTTCATCAACCTACGCTATAGTACTTCTTTGCTATGCTAATGGACTTGTTGTTACAGAATACATAGAAGTAATAGTAATATGATTGGGGATTTCAAATCCCAAAAACACAATCTTAAAACCTTTCTATACCACGGTGTTACTGTAGCAAGGAAAACGTTCACAGCTATGAACTAAAACAGAGAACCTGGGAGGCAAAAACTGGGCTTTGCAAATTTGAACATTACATGCACCTATCCGTTTGTATCTAGCATGGTTGTTTATTTTTGTTGTTGTTTTTCTATTTGCTTGTTTGCAATTGCACTTTTGTTTGTTCTGAGTTTTAGGCTTCAGGTTACCAGAAAATATTCCACAGAAGACACTGTTTTAGAATTAGACCAACAAACTACCACAGCAAAGTGCTTCAGTCCTATACATTGTTGAGCTTTACTTTTGGATCATGCACCTGAGTTAACTGTGGCCCTAGGCAAATCAATTAATCTCACTTTATTCCACTTTCTTTCTCAGAAGTCACACCATTACTCTTTTATCTAGGGGACAGAATCTGTGAGTGATGGTGATGAAAATTCTACAGGAGAAACGTAGACCACAATGGCTCTGTTTTCAGTTTTCCTTTTGATATGGGAGGGATGGCACACAGCTCTTGCTGAAAATTAATGTGTTTCAAGTGAAATGTTTGCAAAAAGAGAATCGTTATTATGCAGCTAATGAAAGATGGATAAAAGTTGTCTAAATTAATATTATGGGAGAACTAAACTCTTTTTAAAAGATAATGAAGGAAAATTCCAGTGACTTGGACAGTCTTGTACGTATTTAACAACAATGCATTTTCTATTCTACCTCAGAGGCATATAATGATGATATTTCCAGGGCTAAATTAACATGGCCAACCTTCTGCAATGTAAATAGGCTGCTATTGATTAAATTAAGCATGGGGTGAACTTAAGCTGTTTTATCTGACTGTCAGTGAATGTTTTGCTGGCTGGGAATGTCCCCAAAGAGGAACAGAAGTGCTTGGAATCGATACTGTCCAATCCAATTTTTTTTCACTGTTATCAAGGACAACTCTGTAATTAAGAAGCAATTCCATTACACTGTCCACCACACCACACTACATAGGGATCAGTCTGAGACAGCTTCTCACGCGCCTTGTCCGGTAGCTTTGAATAATGTATTACCCAAGCAGATTCTCAAGTGTATATAAAAGAAGACTTTGTTGCAATTAAATTTTATTTGATGGTTTCCAGAAGAATGCCTTTCATATTTACCTTGGTTTAAGCAGATGTCATCCTGAAGAACCCAGAACCTATTAGACACATTATATACAGTCACTTTAGTCAGTGCTTTTTGTTCTGTGATAACTACAGTATCTAAGACATCCTAGCTATACTTCAAAACTTCCCCACACCACAGAGATAATGCTGCTTACCCATCTCCCTAATAAATACTGCCATGTTTGACCTGAGATTCCATCCAATTCCATTCCACAAGCATATTCAGTAGCTCCCCTACAGCAGGAGTTGATCCACATTCTCCAAACAGAAATGTTCCATCCACAGTCCCATCAAAGGCCTCCCCTCCTGAAATCTGAAGTTAACAGAGCATTTCCCACGCTGGTCTTATTTTTCTACCTCTTATGTGAAAGTTAGAAACTTATACCTCTTATTAGAAAGTTAGAAAGTTTCAAAAGTAAAAGCTCAAAATTAAATATGGATATGATAGCAAAATTGTTACTGTACAAAGGAAAGGTCAAAATGGTTCAGATGCAAGTTCATCTTATGTTTCTAAAAGTGAACCCAGGGAGTTGAACAGTCTTACAGGCTGCTGGATTTGCTTCCAAATCTAGACTGTCCATATCAAACACGAACTGCTTAACACATCATCTCTGAATTTGGCAAAGCTATTCTATTAGAAATAAGCACTAAGTTAAAACAGACAAAGTAAAATGTTACTGTGATCTCAATACATTTCTTCTAAAAAAAATTGTACTACAAAGTTTTCAATCAAGTGATTTTGCCCATGTGAACTCTTTACTTAAAATTGCCACTTATCTTGGCAAAGACTATTGATTGTTTAATAACATTTAATATTGGATTGTTTAGTTCCAAACACAGTAATTGGCAAATCATTTTTGACACATTCCTTATTGACAAGTTGTTTTTGTATTAGATAAATTAAGAAATACATATTTTAGGATACATTTACCGATAAAAATGATGCATTTCTCCAGTGTGCATCTTGTGTGTATCTCAAAAAGGACTTCTCAAGATTAAGAAGATAGCACAGCAGTTTGGAAAAAATGGCGCACACTGATTTAGCTTTATTATTCATTAATACTTCAATACTCTGCATATCTGTTTTTTCTCCCTAAGCATTTGAGCAGCACGTGGTTCCAGAAGCCCCGCTGGACTGGGAAACTTATCTGGAGCTAAACTAACTGAAAGAGGATTTGGGGCATGATGGAAACTGCACAAAGGTTAGGATGACACAGTCTGGCTCCTTAAATTCCATCCAGGTCCCACTTTACACCTATCAGTGTTGGTTGGATGCAGCTATTAGCTGTTTCAGGACGAGAACAAAATCAGCTTAAAATTAGGCTATTATTAGAAGCCAGTGTCTGTATGGAAGAAGGGACAACTTATTGCCATCTTGGCAGGATACCTAGGAATGAAAGAAAAACTCTTTACTGAACATAAAAAGGTACTCCCAAACCCCATGGTGGAGAGTTCATGAACTTCCTGCATTCAAGAAAGGGAATATTTTTAGGCGACCCAGCAGACCTGAATGTCATAGAGAGATTGTTAAAGGTAGCAAAGAACAAATTAGAAATGTCCTTAGAACAAGCCAAAACGTTGCTGTTCCCTCTTTAAACTCTGTATTTGAAATAAAGAAAAGGAAACTGAAATAGTAGCAATGAAACTTCTGAAGCAAGTGTGTGAGACAGAAGCAATGACTCTATGCTGGGAATGAGACACCTGAAACTTTCTGATAAGGAAAAATAACTCAGGAAATTTATAATAAAAGTCAAATAAATAAAAAATTAACAACCATAATGCAGGCTGACCCTTTTCTTTCTGAAATCATAATGCATCTATTATTTTCTCCAAGGAAGATGCTGTCGAAGACAATGTTTTTTAATCTGCTGTCCTGTTTCTGAGAGCATCCAATAGTGGAGACCTAGAAGACACAATAAAATGCTCCAAACTTGGAGTGCTTTTCCTTCCAATTTCAGAGGGCATTTCAGCTCAGGGACTGCCTGAGCCAGAGATGATATCTT
The DNA here is from genome assembly GCA_013399175.1 of Odontophorus gujanensis. Classification (NCBI taxonomy): domain Eukaryota; kingdom Metazoa; phylum Chordata; class Aves; order Galliformes; family Odontophoridae; genus Odontophorus; species Odontophorus gujanensis. The sequence continues at coordinate 12,230 of VXAB01003071.1, forward strand.
TCTCTTTAATAACCCTCAGCAGATTTTTCTTCCATCAACTTCCTTTTTCCAGTCCATGAGGGCTTTTTAGCACACAAGTAAGTATTCTGCATAAAAAAAGTCAGCATTTCATTAACTCATAGGAAAACATATCTGCATGTTAGTTGAACCTGCCACCTGCTGACATTTAATAACTCTTAGTTTTTGTATTACAGAGGCTAACAAACATTCATGTGTCATATAAAGCATTATTCACCTTGAACATTGTTTTACAAATGCTCAAAAGATACCTTTCACCAGAGGCAAGAAATCTAGAGAAAACAATTGATGCAAGTAACAGTAGAAGTATTCTTTACATATATGGCTTTTTTTCACCTGTCTTATTGTAGTTAATCTTTTGGTACAGTGTCCTAAGTGTTTATTACACACTGCATTTAGAGTTGTCAAGCTAAGACCTTCAAATGTTTGCTATGCCTTCATTCTGTAACAGGGTTTATCATTTTGCAAACAGTAATCTAAAAGGATAGGACATTTAGAGCACAACCAGCCTCATCAGAGATTATAGTACAGTCTTCTTAATATGGGGAACTTGCAAGGAGGAAGAAAAAGTATGCCATGAATGTCCTTAATTCATTTTTTTCCAGTACAAACAGTAAGCTAATTATGTTTCCTTGCTTGAATAGCATTTATGTTTACAGTAATGTGTGAGACTTAAAAAAAAACTCTCTCACACACACAGATAAATCCAGGCTGCTTTTTGAGAGGCACACAATTTTGTGAAACCAAGCTACTAAGATTAGTTCTACGGTATCTTACATTCCACTTCAGAATTTGGAGAGACTAAAAAATGAGCATTAAACATGTGAACACATACTATATATGACTGTAAAACCACGGCCAAGTGTTAGCTAGTTACTATTACCACATTGTTTTCTGTTTACAATTTCATATTACAGTTTGGTTTTATGGTTTTCACTATGTAAGAAACACCAGAAGTTGATAATGTAATGTAAAATAACATAAACATTGTCTTCCTTTTAGACTACATTAGACTCCAATTTTTGATGCCTTCAAAATTCTCAGATGTGAATCACAGCCTTCGTTTTCTTTTTTCCCTTTATCCCAGCAATCATAGAATGGGTCAGGTTGGAAGTGACCTTTAATCATAGGATCACAGAATGGCCTAGGTTGTTAGCTTGGTCTCCATAACGCTCAGCAAGTGCCAATGAATGCCAGTGAGTGCCATTGTTTCCACAGGAAGGAATTCAATGCCACGCCTTTGTTTCATAAGCACTTCCATGTCAGATGCCATTCTGTCAGACGGCCACTTTGTTGCATGGCAACAACACGGAATGGAGTATTGGTGGGAAAGTTCAGCATCTACTGCCATACCACCAACAGTCAACACTGTGGGCCGACATAATAGAATTAGTGGTGTTACTTTTGGAGAGGCCCTTGGGTTCGTTTATATAAATGCAAGTGATGACCTTTCACAGCATTTCAAAATGTCAAACATTCTTTCCGATATTTAAGAACTACAAGTGTGCCATTCCGTTATCAGGTGCATTTAGTCTAAATATTCCTCTTTGAATGTTATCTATTTTATTTCAAGGTGGCAAAGCATTACTTCATCCAGCACAATCAATCATCCACTGTTGCATCACTAAAATGGCCTGCATGACTACATTCCACATGGGTAAATGCTTATGTTTGCTTATTTATTTATTTATTTATTTACAAGAATTAAAAAACAGCATTATCTAAATTATTTAAATTCTTATTTTGGCAAAGAAAAGCAATTGGAACCCAGTCTAGCTTTATACCTAGCAATTTTGCTTTTGTTTTCCAATCTCATTCTTCTGGTATGTGGCCTGATGTATGTAAATATGTATGTAATTTTGTTTGGTAAAATGAAATGCGTACAGTGTGAGCATACATACTCTCCTGAAATGACAGCCTCACAATATCAAGTGCAATTCAGACTTTCGGACAACATCTAAGTCTCAAACATAAATGCACATCCATTTTAGCCTAAACTACAGACAAAATAAAAAGGTAACTGTTCTGCTGAAATGCTTCTTGAATTCAGACATAGTCACATGTATTTTGAAAGCTGGCTGCTTAGCCCACACTGAGTTCTGTCAAATTATAGCCCCTAAAGCACCATATGAATTTCACCTAAGTACCGCTGGTGAGGCCACATGGAGTATTGTGCCCATTTCTGAATGCCCAGTACAACATAGTGGAGAAAGTCCAACAAAGGGCCAATGGATATGATGAAGGGTCTTCAGGAAGTGGTAGAGTGCGATAAGGTCCCATCTGAGCCTCCTTTTCTCCAGACTAAACAATCCCAGCTCCTTCAGCCACTCCTCATAAGACTTGTCCTCCAGACCCCTCACCAGTTTTGTTACCCTTCTCTGAACACGCTCCAGGGCCTCAATGTCCTTCTTGTAGTGAGGGGCCCAAAACTGAACACAGTACTCGAGGTGCGGTCGCACCAGAGCTGAGTACAGGGGGATGATCACCTCCCTGCTCCTGCTGGCTACACTATTTCTAATACAGGCCAGGATGCCGTTGGCCTTCTTGGCTACCTGGGCACACTGCCGGCTCATGTTACGCAGAGTATCAACCAACACCCCCAGGTCCTTTTCCTCTGTGCAGTCTTCAAGCCA
>VXAB01003071.1:15049-87439 GCA_013399175.1 Odontophorus gujanensis
AAGTCCTCTGGGGAATGTAGTTCTTCTTCTCTTCTGAGACAGGTATACCTGGAACTATCGATGATCCATGGAGCTGGAACCTTAACTCTTTAACTCTAAATGCACTGCATGATGTTATGATGTGGAATACCAGTACCAAAAATCATAAAACCATGACACATGGTCACTCTGGTCAAGACAATCCCCAACCTTCACATCTCCTACTAGTCCTTCTCTGTTAGTGAAGAGCAGGTCTAGCAGGGCACCTCCCCTGGTAGGTTCTTGCACCAGCTGTGTCAGGAAGCTATCTTCCACACACTCTAGAAATCTCATGGACTGCTTCCTCTGCGCAGTATTATATTTCCAGCATATATCAGGGAAGTTGAAGTTCCCCATGAGAACAAGTGCTGATGCTCGTGCAACATCTACTAGTTGCTTATAGAACACCTCATCTATCTCTTCATCCTGACTAGGTGGTCTATAACAGACCCCTACCACAATGTCACCCCTACAGACCATCCCCCTGATCCTTATCCATAGACACTCTATTTTATCATTTCCAACCTCAAGCTCTTCAACATCAAAACACTCTTCGATATAGAGAGCTATGCCACCACCCTTTCTTCCCTCTCTATCCCTTCTGAAGAAGTCTGGAGCACCTCTCCTACAAAGAGGGAATTTGGACTGCTCAGCCTGGAGAGGAGGCAGTTCAGGGGGATCTCATCAGCGTCTATAAATACCTGAAGTACACAGAGGACGGTTAGTTTATTTTGGTGATGCCCAGTGCCAGGACAGGAGGTCACAGGCACCAACTGTAGCTCAGGATGTTCCCTCTGACCAGCAGGAGCAGTGCTGCACAGTGTGGGTGCCGGAGCACTGGCACAGGCTGCCCAGAGGCTGTGGGGTCTCCTCCCTGGAGCTCTCCAGAAGCCGCCTGGCCATGGCCTGGGCACCCTGCTCTGGGTGGTGCTGCTGGAGCAGGGGCTGGGACACAGGGACACAGAAAGCCCTCAGCCCTCAAGGGGTTCCTGAAGAAGCTTGATAAACCATGTTTGGCACAGCATACAACTTATGGTAGTGTGCATACTGACCTTTTCCCTGAGAATAATACTACGTCAGGTCATTCCTGTGCAAAACGCTCTTCGTACCCTGAAGCTGAGCTCCATAAATCCAGACAGTCAAAAATAAAAAAAAAAAGTCAGCAAGAAAGCAGATCAGAAATCTGTTTTTTCCTCAGTGGTTTGTCACGAAGTTACTACTAACCTTCAACAGATTAATCATGGGGTGTTACCTCAGCAACCTTTCCTTAATTCAGATGCACGTATGTAAGCTAAATAGGGTAACTAAGTGACCTCTAAGGCCATTTAGAACATTGTGCTATCCCTCAATGAGATTAACTTTCCTAAAAACAAGTCTTACCTTTTGATTTTTTCCCCATTAAAAAGAGACTCAGATCAATCTACACCCATCTCATTCCTATTAGGGGTTGGTATTGGATGATTAGGAAAAGAATACGCCACCCTATTTCATACAGTAATACTTCTTTCCCTCTGTCCAACCCTCCAGCAACCTTTCATCTTCCTGTAAACTGTGGTTTTGGGATTCCCAATTCCCATCATCGTGCTTAATAGCCCTAGATGGAAGTAGCTGTCATGAATTTCTCTAATTGCTTTTGAACCCATTCAGACTTTAAGCCTCCATAACACTCTCAGCAATGAATCCTGCAATTTAATTATGCACATCATGAAAAAGTACTTCCCTTCATTTGTCTTAAAGCTATTGCTTGATCATTTCACTGGATATTCCCTCACACTTCTGCTATAAGAAATAGCAAGCAATTATTCCTTATTCACCTTCTCCATGACATTCATGATTTTATATACTTCACTCTATTCTCCCTCAGTCATTCCTTTACTGAACTGAAGAACTCTTTATATAAAGTCTCTTCACACAGAAGTTGTTCTTTCCCCAGGAAGCAAGATCACCATTGAATTAGGGAAGAGCGTGATGTCTTTCATTTATCCTCTTTCCCTCTCCTTATCATTCATAACATTATCAAAACGCCCCTACAACACCTCCTTTTCAATTCGCAGAATTTTGTTTTAATCCTTCTTTGGATAAAATCTGTTCCATCTGTTACTTAATGCTGATCTGTCCTTTTTGAGGCTGGGAGACCAGAGCTGCATTCACGTAGGTACAATACACAGTAGCACAATGGTGTTTCATTTCACTCTCATTCTGATGCTATCTGTATCAGTTCTATTTTCATCACAGATCTTTAAATCTAAGCTTCTTCTTCATGCAAGTTGGAAGTTGTGTAAGTAATATGGGAAACAGCTCAGGTCAAGAGAAAAAATAAATTTAAGTATACTAGACATGTTCATGGAATCATAGAATCAGTAAAGTTGGAAAAGACCTGTAAGATCATCTAGTCCCACCGTCCACCAACCACCAATATTGCCCACTAAATCATGTTCCTACATGCTACATCTATCCTTTCCTTAAACACCTTCATGGTCCATGACTTCATCACCTCCCTGGCAGCCTGTTCCAGTGCCTGACCACTCTCAGAGAAGTTCTACCTAATATCCAACATGAACTCCTCCTGGCGCAACTTGAGGTCATCCCCTCTTGTCCAACCACTGTTACATGGAAGAAGAAGCCAACCCCCACCTTGTTACAATTTCCTTTCAGGTCACTGTGGAGAGCTATAATGTCTCCCCTGATCCTCCTCCAGACTAAAATGGTATTTTCCCATGTTCCTAAGACAAACACCAATGGGAGAAGTTGAAAACAATAACCCAGCCCAGAGGTTCAAAGACATTTATACAACATCAGTAACACAGTAGATATACAACTGTGTGTGTGTGCTAACCTATTAATTAGCATAAACAATGCAATGGAAGATGGGCAGCATATTTTAAGGTTTTGTTTATGCAGAGTCTGAAAGTACGCATCAGCCTATCCACACAGACACAAATCTTATTCTACTGACTTTGCAGATGTGCAGCACATAACAAACTCCGTGAACAAAACTAGCATTACAACAACACTTGCTAGAACCAAAGTATGAAAACACTGTTTCATCAGTGCTCATCTATAGAATACCGTGCTCTGTGGGCAAACTGAGGTTGTGAGTTTTAAAAAATGTACATTGTGAAAGAGGATTTTCTTTTTAGTATTTGCAAATCATGAAAATTTTGAAGGCCTTCACACTTTGGAATGGAGCTATCCAGCAGACAGTTACATTATACCACTTATTCCAGATGGTTAGTGTACTGATCTTTGAAAAACTCCTACATCAAGCTTAGGCCAGAGATTTAAGCAGCTCCTTCCTCTGAAGATTTCATGTGCATCACCGCTCAAAAATTCTTGTGAGCTGCTGGCTCCATGCAAGCACAGTCTTCACAGAATTAAGCAAACTATGTGCTAGATATATACAGAAAGACACCGAATGAACAGACTTTTACAGTCACTCCTCCTGCTTATTCAGAGTCACGATGAATTCCCTTTCCTGCAACTGTAAGAGGAAGCTTCTGTACTGCCCCCGAGACAGCATGGAGGATAAATAAGCACTTCCAACAAGGACTCAGAGGTATGAAGAATGTGGATGAAAGATGTAGGATCAAAAGAAGATACGAAGAGAATGTAAAATGTGAGTGGGAAGAGAACATGAACAAAATCAGAACAGAGAAGCATGGGACAGAAGATGACAGCTTGCAGAAAAACTTGCAAAGGACAGGACAAAAAGGCATAAGCGTGAACATATATGAACAGTAATAGATTCAAGAGAAGAAAGGAAAAATATCATGGGCAGTGAGAAAAGGGGTGTGGTTGGCATTATGGTGACTGAAGAGCACTTCATCAGAACATCAGTTCTATTATTCTGGAATAATGTTGCATTCTTTTTTGATTCCTATAAGATAGTCTGTCATTCTTCAGTAATGACATCTACATTATCCTCAGGACTTGTCCACAACAGATACGTGCCTGAGGAAAGTCACTGTGAACATCACTCTGTTTACACCCTTCTTCTACAGGGAGGCCAGTGCAGAGAACATTCCGCTCATGATAAGAAAAGCTTGATTGAGAAGCCTGCTGCAAAAAATTCAAACATCGCTAATAATTCACCAAGGGGAAGGAAAGAAAAAACCATAGAGTTTCAACACATTCAGATATTAAACCTTTTGTACATTTAGAATACAAGAAAGATGCTAACATATCAGTGATCAGGAAATGAGAAGACAAACCCTGCTTTAGCAGCATTAATTTATCATCTATGTATTAGGCTGCAGTCTGTAATTACATGACCATGTACTCTTTTGTTCATTAAATTACACAAAGGACAGACTAATCTGAGAGCGTCAGTGATGCTTGTCCACAGAATCAGTCATACGATTCTCCTTATTTCTGCTGTCGCAAACGTTAGAAAGCATGTAATGAACCAGACAGGAGACTTCAGAAGACAAGCAAATCCTACAGTGCAGGATAGCTCTGCTCTCCATGTCTAGAGAACCATATGCTATTGACAACGCTGTAACAACACTATGATGTTAATCAACAGGGAATCACAAAGACTCAACTAGGTGGAGGTATGTAGGTCAACTACAGTCTACACCAGATGTATATAGCTTAGGCTCTTGCTAGTCAGAGGTAGACAGGTAATCTAGCTGCTCTCTTTCAGAACCTTTCTTCTCTACAGAGAAACAAATGGATACTACTGCTGTTGATATAAAAACACAACACTTTAGTAAATTATGTCCAACCTCAGATATTGTCAAACTCTTCAGCCAAAAACTATTTAGTGTAAGCTTATTTCTTTGCAACTGAGCAGAGACTACAGCACTGCCTCAGCTCATGATGGTTCCAGAAGTTTTTTGCAAAGATCTAAAGGGCTGCCATAATCAGCAAGAGGAGGTGATTTTTTAATCTGCCTTTGATAACCTGACACTCCACAGTGAGAGTTACAAGAGCAGCTCAGGGAAATGAAAAGATTGTATCTGCTTTACAGTGTGGTCAACCTACATTAATGATGCATAATAGTGCACAATGAAAACAAGCAAATGGTAAGTGAGATGGGGATGTTTGCTGATGATAATGCTTCAGGAATCTGTATTCTCAGTAACATTTTCTTAAAATATTTGCAACGTTTTTGTATTAAAAAGAATGATTAAAAGCATATTGTTGCTTTTAAAATATCCTGCAAACAAGGCAAAAAGCTAAAAATTTCACAGACTACATTTTTTTTTAATTATTATCTCTGTCCATTTGCAGAGAGAGAAGAAAAAGAAAAAGGGTTTTTATGAACATTAGCAAGTCAGGTTGATTTCACATCTCCACAACCCATGGAAGTCATCTCTCTGTGAACCAAAGACATGTTGTAAAATCAAATGCCCTAAAAATAGCTCATTAAATAGAACACTGCATGGCATAAGAACCTGTATTTGATGAAAACAAACAATTCCTTCAGTAAATGCAGACTTGTTTTACTGCTTTTCAAAAAATATATACACAAAACTCAACAGGAGTGAATGCACAACACAATGAATCATCTAAGCAACAAATTAGTTCCATTAATTCTTCAGTGCTAGTTTATAAATTAAATCTGATAAGAGGTCTGAGTCAGTAGTGCTAGAAACGTCAAAGGAATATGCTCTGCTTATAAATTTTCATGATATTGAATTGCTAAGAAAGTGTGACCAGATTTCCATGTTGTTTTGTGTTTGGGGTTTTTTTTTTNGCACTCACGCCACATAGGTGGATAGGTCAAGCAGTTGGTTATAATTAAATTCTGTCTCAGCATATTGATTTGCATAAATTCTAATGGGCATGGAAACAGGTGATAAAACACACTCTCACTCATGAATATCACCACTTTCACTAACAGCTTGATGATGTAGAGTGATTCAGTATTACTCACAGGAGAATTTTAAAGCATCTTAGTTGTGGCTTGTGTGTAGATTTAGACAGAGTAAACACAAATTTACTAATGGAACTGTGAAAGACACCTACACACATTTACAACAGAATCACAGAGTAGTTTTGGTTGGAAGCTTAAAGCTCACCCAGTTCCAATCCCATGCCATGATTTGTCATGAGATCAGGCTGCCCAGGGTCCCATCCAGCCTGGCCTTGAGTATGTCCAGGGATGGGATTTCTAAGAAAATTTTGAAGAGTATTCTCTCCTACCCAGAACTGCCTTGTTAGTTTTACTTTAAAATAATTTGCTCAGCATCACGTGGTGGTCTATTTATGCCACACACAATGTGCCCATCACCCTGAGTCATTCATCTGTAAAAATATGAAGATCCTTGTTTGTAACACAGAATTATCTAAAAGGGCAGAATAACAAATTAGAAAAAGTCCAGTCTACTTAGTCTATTAGTCTTGGCAAGTCTATTTCCTTCCACTTTCTACAATGCACTATACAATCACTAAGGCGCTTCTGAAAACTCAAACAAGTTTCACCCCAGCACGTGGGGTTTAGCAGGGTCTGTGGTGATAGAGAAAGAGGAAATGGCTTCAAGCTTAAAGAGGGTAGATTTAGGTTGGATATAAGGAAGAAATATTTCACAGTGAGGACGGTAAGGCACTGGAACAGGTTGCCTAGAGGTGTGGTTGATGCCCTGTTGCTGGAGACTCAAGAGAAGGCTGGATCAGGCCCTGGACAACCTGATCTACCTGTGGTGCCCCTGTTCATTGCAGGGGAGTTGCACTAGATGACCTTTAATAGTCCTTCCAACTCTAAGTATTCTATGATTATATTATTCTATTATCATTATCTATTTCTTATTTTGCTCTTCTTTGGTTGATAAGCTTTTAGATCTTCCTATGGAAGCATTTCTGATTAAGCATCTCTCCATAATCATATTATTTATTGGCTTTCTTTAGGGAAAACAAGAGGTCCAACTTAGCAGAATGTAGCTCATTTTCCTCAACTACTACATACTACATATAAAAATTAGTCTCATCAATATCCTTTTACCCAAAGTATAAACAGCATGGAAATGACTGAAAATCACAGCCAAACACATAAACACAAAATTCTGAAAGCACTTTTGAAAGATTTCAGCACAAGCTTTAAGTTTGTAATATGTCCACTCCCATTTAATCTATTCAATTTCTTTCAAAAGGCAGTTAACACGCATTACTAAAATATAGATTATATCTTATATTATGCACTACTGTCTAATTAAATTAGCACTAAATATCAGTGACTAATACTGCTGGGATGAGCTTCATAATTAGAAGCATAAAGGACTGAAAAATTGGAGCATTAACATTTCCCCTATTCTCATAATCATGCAATTGTTAATATACTTCTGCTTTTACATGCAAGTCTGTTTCTTTGATAGTAAAATTAAACACAGCACGTGTAGAATAGGAGAAACCTCATATATTCTATTGCTGTTATATTCAAAAGAACAGGGGATTTCTGGTGCACAAAGCAAGAATATGATGCAATCTTCCCTCTTTATTCTCTCCCTTCAAGGCAGTTCTTAAATTCTTTGGTCAGTTGTCTTTCAAGATAAGTCTCCTATGTACCTTTCGAGTATGTTGTTCATGAATTCAATTGTCTCCAGAACTGAGCAATCAGATACCTATCTGTATATACTAAATTTGATCATGAATCAACAGAAAGTAATGCAAGAGCTTGCAGAAAATCTAGTCACTACATACATCCTCAGTAACCTGCTAAGTACCAACTTTATCTAGAGGTCAACTTTAGTTTGAGGCCTACTGTCCAGGCCTTACTACTTCAGAGATGTATAATTTGGGCAATATGAAACACAGCAACCAACCTGTGAAAGAGTGTCAAAGGAATATGCTGCTCTGTTTTACAGACTAATGTGAGAAGTACTGATGATATTAATTCCTCATGCTTCTGTGTGACTGATTCACCATTTAAAGTACAAAAATCATCTTATGTATAAGGTGTCATACATAATATTTTTTCTATGCAGCCACATTTCTCCATAGGTGTTCATCTGATTTCACTTTTTCACTACAAGTTGAAGAGAGAACTCAATATAACAGAAGTCCGAAGTTTCTCAAACTCCTGACTTAACACGTCTACGAAATAAACATATACTATGCTCCTTTCCACAGTTGCTCCATGGTCTTCCACCTCTAGGCTTTCTCTATGCCAGTTTCAAGGCTTTATTTTCTACTCAGCTTTCTTTCATAATATATTTGTGTAAACCGGTTTGGAGATCCAGCCTTGTAAACTTTAGATTTCCCATCATATTAAGGAAAATTTGCTCCTAAAGTTCTGGCAAATTTCCCAGCAACCCTTTGATTTCCACATACTTCAGTTCTCACTGAACTATAGTATCCTACATGCTTTTCTTCCAATTTGAAAGTTTAAATGGAAAAACGTGACACTATCTTTAAAAATACAAAACCAATATTAAACTCCAAAATCTACCCTGCCAACAATCAGTCGAGCTGTAAAGCTACTAACAGAACACCTCCCCTAATGCTGCTCTTGCTTTCTACTGATTTCTAATAACCAGGGCCCCTATTCATAAGAATCAAAGCTTTCTATATACACACCTTATACACACCATTTAAGCATCCATTTCTGTCCCTGCCTCATCTCTCCAGTCTCCCTTTATCTTGCTATTTCTCCAACACTGTAGATCATAAAAACCAATCCATTTATACTGAGGAACAACCAGAGATGTATATAATTTCATCTACTTTGAGTAACTGCAATTTGGAGCTTATTTGGATGATCATTTCTATGCATATACCACTTGTGGTTAAGCGTTATCCTATCTATAAAGCCACATGTATTGGGTGAGAACAAATGTCAGTTTAACCAATCCTTTCTCTCTAACAGCAGCTGATAGGGGTTGTTGAAGAAAATGGTATAAGGAAAAATGGGGAAAGTGTGTAATCAAATGTCTCAATTTTCAGCAATCTATTTTAAAGAGTTCCCAAGCTGAAGAAAGCATGTACATCATTGCGTTTATCAATTTTTGATTTACTCTTCATGCCTAATCTGTTTGGTGAACATTTATGTTTTTCACCTTTACAAGAGTTCCACGTAATAATTATGCACAGTATGAAAAGTCTTTTCATTAATTTATTTTACAGTTGCTTCCTGTTCATCTCAGTTGATATCCCTTCATCAAGTGCATTGAGGAAAAGGTGAAAAATCAGTCACCATTTACCTTCTCCAAGCCATTCTTTATGCACCTCAATCAATTTCTCCTCAATCATCTCTTTCATAAACTGGAGAGCCCTTAATCTCCCCTGGTACAGAAGCTGTTTCATACACAAGATGAAAGTGCATAATGCATTTACAGAACACTTTCTATTTTGTTTTCTCCTCCTCTCCTAATCATTTTTAATGTTGTTCCGACTGGCACTAAGCACACTATCAGCGTTTTCAGACTCCTATCACAATTATTTTCAGACTTATTTTCTGAGTGTTAATGGATAATTTACAGCCCATCACTGTGTAAGCAGCAATAGCTTCATCCCCGATGCACTACTCTAAATTTATTGCTACAATTTCATTTGTCGCTGAGTATCATGAGATTCTTCTGTAATTCTTTGGTTTTAATTTAATGCTTTAATTAGACAGAATTATGTCTTTTCATTATTCATCACTTTTCCAGAATCAGGAATAAGTTTAACAGTACATATTCCATGAGATTCCTGCTAGATGCTGCTGCTCATATCTCCTGATACTATAAAAATATGGCTTATGTTCTTTGCCCATTGTCCTTAACTAGCCATTAATCCATCTGTAAAAAGGCCTTCAATGCCTGTGAAAGAGGACTCCTTCAAAAGCTATTTGACAAAATACATCAAAGTTAAAAACATCAAGAATCTCTATCACATTCACATCCCCTTAAAGACTCATAACAGTTTTCCGGTAATCTCTCTCCCAAGAACTCAGTGTAAGCCATGGTTTTTTTTCACTCCACACACCACAATCTCATGTTAATCCCAAGGTAAGTTTGCTGATTGAACTCAGCTCTTCCTCTTCCTGCGCAATAAAATAGTAATGATGTTTCCAAGACCTCAAAACCTCAAAGAAATTAATGACTGGAAAGAAGAACTCACAGTACCTGAAAACAAAGGGGTAAACACAGGACAAGTGTCTTCTGGTGAATGAATTGACTCCTCAGAACTCTTCTTCACACTGTCCTCCTGCTTTCTCCAATTGCTTCCTTGAACAGGATTTAATACTTCAGACAACACCAACATGAACAACTGGTGTTGGTCTTCACACATAAATGTTTTGGTAACACTGACCCAGACTAAGAAGACAATTTCACAACTAGTAGCTAACCTAGCAGCTCACTGTTGCTTAAGGAACAAAAATTTGCCTCTTTCCCTATACATTCAATCCACTAGCAGCAGCTCTAGAATCTCTTACATCTTTCATGCATGGATTCAACCCACTAAGCAGAAGGAAATTTAATTTATTTCACTAGCCTAGTTTCTTTCCAGGCTAGTGAGTTTAACTGTTATGTGAAGTAGTGCAGTGAGCATTAGAGACATTGAGTGAGAGCACAACTATCTCCTTTAAGAGGACTTCCTCTCATCTCACACAGCTCCATGCCTCTGGGGAGGGCAGAGAAGAAAGCAAGATCCAATGGCAAAGCTGTCTCGCCTTCCTTCTGACATATGGATTTTAGTCTCCAACTTAAGAGATGGATATACTTGCTGAAAACTAGAAGTTTCCTTTTTAAACTTAGTCTTCATTAGATTACCAGAAAATAAATGCAAAATATCTTTGAAATCATATAAATAAATTTTCAAAATCACATTTAGAGCTACTACATTAAATTAGTCATGCCCAAATTATCATTTATTCCTCTAGGAAATATGAAGATTAATGGCCTGTACATTCCCAAAGATACTGAATACTAATAATATCACTATTAAAGTGCATTTACTTTAATTAAACTGTAAATAAGTTTCTGGTCTTGAAACTTAAAAGTCCATTCAGTGTTCCAGGAAAACTGCTGTTAGGTGTCATGGTCAGAACACTATTTTGCTATCGATATTAGAAAAATCCTTTTCAATTACTTAGTGCCTGCAATTTGTGCACCGTGAAGTGCAGTTACCATCACTGTACAATCTGATCATAGTAAGACTCAGAGGGGAGCAAGCTTCAAAATGATTCAGGCTGCCATAAGACTCACCATATGTGTAAAAATATATATATATATTTTACACTTGAATAGACTTATTCAACACCTAACTCCTCTCTAGAATCATAGCCTGATGATTCTAGAGAGGAGTTAGGTGTTGAATAAGTCTAAACCATGACATGGAGTACCTCACTGCCAACTTAATAGCATCCTTATTAGGTGGGACACAAAAAAATCTGCTCACAGTCAGACTGATTGTGCTCTGAGCTTCTAGAACAGCTGTCCAAGCATTCGGTGCCTTTGGCTACCCCATGACATTGTATTAGTCACATTAGGAGGCTGAGATTGCCTCAGGTTATGCCCATTAAGTAATAACTAATTCATCCTTCTCTCAGCAACAAGGCTCTAATGTAGCCAAATCTCCCAGAAACATGCACTCAATTGTTATTAGATTATTAGTAGAGCCTCCCTGACCTTTGCTGTCTTAAAATTAAGCTGCTCAGAGACTGAAATAAGCATCTCATTTAGGTGCACAGTAGTAATCTCATTTCAAAGTATAATGACTAGAAGCCATCTATAAGTATTTTCTAAGGTATTTGAAACTGTTACTCAGTAGTTGACATTTCCAAATTGCAGACCTCCTGAACTATTACACATTGGGTAAAATGGCATCTGATTCAGCTTCTCATGCTCCTAGCTACATGGAACTTGCCTCGCATCATGTTACAAAACACTGTGCATACATCAATTCATTCACCTTCAATGGAGGAGAGGGGGGGTCATAAGCATTTTCCTTAAATACCTGCAATAAATGCCCCATGCATAACAGGAAAAATAATAACGATTTAACCACTGAAGCATATTTAAGTTGTCTGTTACCTGTGCATAGTCAGATTTGCTGAAAGTAGGAAGTATAGATTCTTTATGCGTCAAATTTGCAGAGGGTAGCACTCAACTGCATCCAATCGTCAAGATTTTAAGGCTCATTTAATATGGAGGTAACACTTATCTCCCTACATTATGTTCACCTGTATAAATAGGTAAGAATCAAAGGACTGCTTCTCTTCTCTCATTTCCACTGAACTTCCATAGAAATAAATGAAACGCATTTCTCAAGCCCTTGCAGTTGATATTAGGGAAAGTGTGAAGGGGAAAGAATCACCTGCTCCACCAATGAAGTAACAGTACCACTAACCACCTTTATAAAGTGCTACAAATGACAGAAAGAAGTATGAAATACTACTAATGGTTTATTCAGGAGGACTACTTTCTTAACTGAACTTTCTACCAAAGGAACGAAGATGTAACTTGAAAAACAGAATTGAACTGTGAGACTGAGGATGAACAGATAGTAAGGAGTCCATGGCTAAGTTTACACCTGATGGAATCAACCCCAATTCCCATCAACTGTAGTGTTTTGGACCTACGGATTTCAGAGATGAATTTATGTTTATGTTACTTTAACTTCAGCTAACAGGTTGAAACAAATTGTTTAAAACTTCTTTCAAATGTTTCTGAACATGTCCCATTATTTTTTTAGGGCAATAAAGCAAGCTCAAGTTGAACCTTACACCTCACAACCAAGACCAAGGAAAAATTATGACAGCTTGCTGAGACTTTTTGTCTAATTTGTTTATTCTAAGAAATCAGAAGTTGTTGCACAAATAATTTAGCATAGAAAACAATAGAAGTTCTTTCCTTCATGTATTTAAGTTTTATAATGAACCTGTGACACATATGGTTGACCACTGAGCTTCACTGACCATGGAAAGATCACCACTTTCTTCACCTTCCATGCATTATGATCTGTGATGCTGGTAACTTTTGACATATAGAAAGACTGTACATCACTTAAATGGAAGATTATAGTAACAACATGACCACACTATGTATCTGACAAACATTTAGCTCTTGAGGTTCTTCAAACAGAAGAACGTGATAGCAGCATGAAAGAGTAAACATGTATAACATATATACAAATATAAGGGTATTTTTTTATAGGAGACCAAAACTGAAATAAACACTGATACTATCCAAAGAAACATGAGGAAGGCAAACAAGTTTAAGGAGTGTTCAGAAGGATGACTGGCCACACTCTCTCTGGAAAAAAAAACAACAACAACAAACAAACAACAAAAACAACCCAACAAACAAAAAAACCTGCATTAGCCAGTGGGGTTAGCAAACAGATGTTGCATTATCACATGGTAGGGATAAGTATTCATTAGTACTCTCATACTTGATCACAATGAACTACGAAAAGCTGTAAACTGTTCACGTCCAACAAAAAAAACCCACATCTAAGTGATCATCTATAGACAAGACCGAGTCAGATTCCTTATGCTACTGCCATCACAGGAGGAAAGTAAAGAAATTTGCACAGACAGAGCTTGGACTTTCTGTCCACAGTCATTGCAGTCTTTGTAAGTATGGTGCTAAGAAACTGCTTGAGAACCAGTCCCTCACTATGGACACATCATACTTGTCAAATTACATTTAAAAATGTTGTCCTTCAAAAACAAATACATTATTAAACTTGCATCCTTAGATAATCTAGCTAGAGAAAGAAAAAGAGAAGGCATTTGGAAGAGAAAAGGTTTTGTTCCTTCTTGCTGAAAAAAAAAAAAAAAAAAGAAAAGGAAAAAAAACAGAAACACTTTAAGAAAGGAAGAACTGATCTGTGAGAAAGCAATGACTGATCACATATGAGAAAAGATGGGGATATCCTACACATTAGCGATTTTCCTTTCCTGATTTAATTCCATTCTACATTGCACTGCCTGGCCCCTTCTTTACCAGTGTACTTCTAAAACACATGAAGCTGATTCCAGTCATAATTTCAGAATTTTGCTGTTCCATCCTGCTGGTACGTTTTNAAGGGAAGGGAAGGGAAGGGAAGGGAAGGGAAGGGAAGGGAAAAGGAAGACTTTTTACTAATTTTGTCCAGAAAAACTTTTATTCATTTTGTTGATAAACTCAGTGTACATGGTATAGTCTGTATCACTGTGGAATTTGCTATCACTTTCATCACACTACAGTTTATTCATTTTGGGTAGTCCTGTGTGCAGATAAGAGTTGGACTCAATGATCCTTGTGGATCCCCTCCAGCTTGGGATATACTATGATAAGAACATGACACATCTTTCAGTGCACCAATACACTGAGGACAAGCAAGGTTTAAATAAGCATGAGGCGAATCAAGCCTCATGCCTCTGTTGATTTACTGGATCACCTAAAGAATGTATGCACTCTTTCCCAACATCAATTTCAGAGGTGGGAAGGGATAAGAAAAATCACTGTCGGTAGTTACATGCCAGCAGATTATTTGAACAAAAGATAGATTTTTAAAATAGCATAAACAGCTGGTGCTGAAATGGATTAGTGGTTACTTTCTTATAATGGCTGATTATCCTTTGCAAAACCACAGGAAAGTTGTCCTCTATCTTTCTAAGAAACTCACATTGTAATTTAATTTGTAACCACTCTGCTGTACTGGACATCCTACATTACCCTCATCAGAGCCATCACTAACACCTTAGAAGCAGACCCTTACCATTTTTAAATTCCCCCGGTGAAGGGTTTTGGCATCTTAAACTGAAGTGATTTTAAGAAGGGAGTCTGCTACCCAGCCAAAGCAAAGGTTCCTGTCACTACAGAAAATATAGAGTCTTCTGATTCGGAAGGGATTCTTAAAGGTTATCTAGTCCAACTCCCCAGCAATGAACAGGGACACCTATGGCTCAGGTTGCTCAGAGCCCCATCCAGTCTGACCACAAATGTTTCCAAGGATGAAGCAGCCACTACCTCTCTGAGTAACCTGCACCAGTGCCTCACCACCCTTATTGTAAAAAACCTCTTCCTTATATCCAATCTAAATATTTCCCTTCCTAGTTCAAAAATGTTTCCCCAGGTTCTGTTACAACAGATCCTGCTAAAAAGTCTGTCCCTTTCTTTCTTATAGTCCCTCTGCAGATACTGAAAGGCCACTATCAAGTTACCTCTGAGCCTTCTCTTCTCAAATAGCTGAATAGTTCCAGTTCTCTCAACCTGTCCTTGCAAGGGAAGAGTTCCATCCCTTGGATCATTTTTGTGGCTCTCCTCTGGGCACACTCTAACAGATCCACATCTCTTGTGTACTGAGGACTCCACATCTGGACACAGTACACCAGGTGAGGCCTCATCTCCCTTGATCTGCTGGCCATGCTTCTTTTGATGTAGCTCGGGATATAGTTGGTTTTCTGGGCTGTAAGGGCACAGTGCTGGCTCGTGTCCAGCTTGCCATGCAAATGTACTCACAAGACTTTTTTTTGGCAGGGCTTGCTTGGTTTCTCACATTGCCAAGATGCAGGTGCAAGACCTTGCACTTTGTTTTGTTGAACCTCATGAGCTTCTCCTCTGCTGAAGCTCAAGGTCCCTCTGAATGGCATCCCATCCCTCAGGTATGTTGACCACACCACACAGCTTGGTGTCACCTGCAAACTTGCTGAGGGTGCACTCAATCTGATCATCAGTGTCACTGATGAAGATGTTAAAAAGTACCAGACCCAGTACCAACCCCTGACATATACCACTTGTCATCAATCCCCGTTTGGGCATTGAGGCATTGACCACCACTCTAAGCACGTGATCTCGACCAATTCCTCAACCATCGAACAGTCTATCCATCAAATCCATATCTCTCCAATTTGGACAGATATACAAGAGTAGGACACAAAAGCCTATGTCATGCTTCTGACTCCAGATTACCTACAGAATCCAATTGCTGTGAGTGCAAGTCATTTATCTGGAAGAAATTTGCAGACATTACATCTGCAGAACTACACTGCACAGTTATTCCAAGCTGCTCTTTGGCAAACTTAGTTCTTCCTTAGTCTGATGCAGGAAAAAATCAGCAGTCTGCACTAGTTCATAGCTGGACAAACTGTGTTGATTCAACATGTTAAATACCAACAATAACTTTTTTTTGTGCTAATGATGTTTCCTAGTCCATAGCAAAGATAGGGCATTTAAGGTGGGAGGGCCATAAAAGCCTTCTGGAAACTACCTTGCATTTGCAATTTTTTCCCCTTAAAAGCAGTGAAGTTTTTAAAGACAGGTACTAAATGGCACTAAGAAAAAACCATTTGAGTGACAAATGTCTTTTCAACAGACCAATAAGCAATGACAACAATTTTCTGTAGGTTTACTCCATTTCCTATTCCAGCACTGGTAGAACAGATGTAAGAGAAGTTCTTGTTCGTAACTGTATGATTTATCACCACTCTCCTTTGTTACTAAAAGATCTGATAATATGAGGAATTTCAGCAACTACGTTATTACATCCTGAGGTAGACACTTTAAAATACAGAAAAAAATAGTTAGCATTCTTGCTTTTTTTTTTCCCTAGGTTAATATTCATAGTTTTCCACCTCTTTCTACCCATGATCTTATGACACCATATTAACTTTTCTTTATCTGAGTATATTTTAGAACAGAAATCTTAGTCTTCCTCTACATTTACTAGTTATAGTCCCTTGGTGTCCCTCCTTTACTCTTTTTAAAGAAACTCCCAACTTCCTGTCCATATTTTCCTCCCAAACAATTTAAAATACAGTTTTCTTCAGGCCTGGAAAATTAGCTCTTTTGATTTAAACTTGTGATTGGACTTGTCCTGTTTGCCTGTACCAAATACAATCAGGTCAGGATGACTGGTCCCTTGGCATTAGTTTCCAGACCAGTTCATCTTTATCCATCCCCAGAATTGACTTACCATATATTCAACATTCTATCTTTTTGCTTCAGCAAATTATTCCCTATCTTCCGGCATCAATAGCTTGTTTTATATCCAACTGCAGAGAACTTCCACTAAATGTCTCTTATATTGAAGTTTCCCTGTAACACCACCATTTTATTAACTGTGAATTACAGAGGTACTTAAAGTAACTCTTCTTCTCTATACTATCATTTGATGGTTGGCAACAGATCCCTCCAGCAGCATATTGATCCACACATTTGAAAGGCCATCGTTTTGTTTTCTGTAACTCTATAAAAGATAATGAAATCTTTAAAAGTCAGTGTTACCTACCTTGTTATTTTCTCTGTCCATCATAAAGTGACTATAATTCAGTACAAATGATTCTACCAATGACATCCAACTTCTCATCGTATCTTTGCTTGTTATCTAGACATCTACCATTACAAGGGAACTGGAAAAATATCCTCCAAATTTTATTCAGCTTCACTGCAATTTTTCTTGACACGCCAAGTTGCAGCCTGTATGCATTTGACATCCTTACCAACTTCTTACGATAATTTTAATTTGAAATTCACCTGGCATGTTTTATGAATTTTTCAGCCAAAATAATTACTCTTTTTGCAGAGCACCTTGTTTCTGCAGCTCTTCTGACAACACGTGCAATGTAAGGCTCCACAAAAATAGACTTTCAGATTTTCTTTTTCCTTGCTTTACACAAAACACACATTGGTCTTAGAATAATCCCATTGGGAACTACGAAGAATATCTATGATATACACCCTTGACTTCAGTAAGCATCAATGACAGAAGGCCAATTATGCTTCTTTTTCCTAATTCAAGCGGATCAACCTCACTTAAAAAGCCAGATCATTTAAAATCTAGTGGTCAGTACAGAAATGCATCACAAGGAATGGGTTTTCTGATGAAGTTTTCTTCTTATTATTCTCAATATTTAAACAGTGTTACAATGGTTAACAAACAATTCCTATCTTCTACACTGAATTAACTATAATACATGGTTTTATCACAGTACAGGGGCATCAATAATTTTTTACTCCTAACTCCTGTAAGCAAGAGTACAATTTTTTTGAAACTCCAAAATACAATGAAGTATAGACTCCAGTTTTGATAAGAAAATATCTAGATTAATTTTCAGCTCTTATCTCCTTGACTTTGCTTCCCTCTGAAAGGAAGTTGGCTACTGTCCAACTTAACTCATGTAACATTTTGTTGCTTATGTTTAATTTAATTGCAAACATGACATGCATTCATAATTAAGCCCAAAGGGTAAGCCTAGAGTCTGGGACATTCTGGTATATACTAAAATAAGAGTGGCTAATCTCTTCAAGAGCAAAAATGAGAAAATACACTATAATGAATATAAAACAATAAAAATACCTATTGCAGTTCAAACATGCTGCATTATCATTGTTCATTACATCAAAAAGTACATAGTAATATTATTGACGAAATTAAATTATACTAGTTACAAGAGACATGAGTCTGCACAGTCCACTTAATGAGTCTGTAAACCTAATAATAGGAATTTGTGATAGTCTGATCCTGTCTGGATGTATCAGAAAACTTAGACATTTTTCACTACTATACAGCATCAAAACTTAAAAGTCATGCAACATTGATTTTGATATTTGCCCCTTCCTCTCCTGGTACTCAACCTGCTAGAAATACAGCATCCTACATTACTCCAGAAAGACATTAAAAAAATCTCCAAGCACAAAAAACTGTAGATACATCTATACAGACCCCCTTCGGCATTATAACCTTGCCAGAGTCAAATCATATATAGCAGTCTTTATACATAGACTGTAAGAAAAGGGGAAATAAGGCCACTTTTGAGCATGACTTGAGGAAAGAAACTAACGTTTACCTGAAAATTACTGATGGTAGCATCACAAAAGTAACATGAGGAAATAACCCTAATGATCCGTTCTGAAAAGTAACACGAGGGAGTGATCAACAAAAACAGAAAAGGCATTACAAGATGAAACCATCTGAAGCAGTATTTAATTTGGGAACTCATGTAATGCTCAGGCCAATACACCGTCGATGTTACCTAGCATGGTAGCAAATTTGGCAGGGGAGAGGGTGAAGATCCTCCAAAGACATGGAGAGACAGCAGCCATCATGATCGATGACAGTGCAGAAGCACCAGAGCCTTTTTCTCACCACCGGACCTGGGACAACGCTCAGTGCTGCTCTCTGATCTGGACTGTAGTCACCACAGCCACATCCCAATCAGTGACTGGCACCATCATAAGCACTCTCCTACAGCCTCTCATGAGGAGCAAGAGGCACCCAGGGTAGCCACAACATGAACAGCAGGACACAGGTAACTGAAATGGATCATAGGAACTCTATTAGTTTATTTAGCATTTTCTTTCACTTTACTTTTAGACTAACTGAAGGTATTTGTATCAATTTCAGTTAAGAAGTATTTCATTTTAAAAAGGTGTGTTTGCCTGGTATACCCCTTTGCATGATGACTGATCTGCTGTCACAGAGCAACTGTGACCACATTCAGTGCATGGTGCGTGGCCAGATGGCATCAAAGGTATGGAAAGCTGTGGATCCATCCCTGCACTCCAGCACCACAGCTGCCCTCTGACAAAACGGCAACTGCCCTTGCAAAGAATAAAGACCTCAATTACTAACTGGATGGAAGGCAACTTAAAATACTTCTTAGTACTTGACTGTCAGCACAAGAGGTCACTGCATCAACCATGTATTTTACAAAACAATGTGATGCTTGTGTGGATGCCTACATCCAGTTTTAGAATACAGCGTGTTATGTCTTATTTTCCTCCCTGAGAGCACAAATAACCAAAGAAATTGTGCTAATAGGCACTAACAATTATGGCTCATACAGAAGGAAAACAGCACTCCATAGCACATCTTTCTATCTGACTGAAGAGAAAAAAAAACCTACAGCCACACAGAAGAAAATACTTAGATTTCACATGGAGAAGAGACTAATAACCAGAATGATATTCATACACACAGGCTTACTTCAGCTTAATAAGCAGAGCAAAGCCAGGCTAAATCCTCAAATGTACAAAGCTGAGGGGCACAAAAATGGCAGCAACTCCAGGAAAAAACTGATCTTCAACGTTAAATGTCCCACAAGATACCAAAGAAACTCAATGAGCTTATGGTATTATGAACTTATAAATTCACAGCAGTAAAAAGATCAGAGAAAAAAATTGCCATTATGAAATATGAGCACACTGTCATGTTTCCTTTTACGAATAATATTGGCGTAATGGTATAACTGTAATCAGCGTTATGCTGGTTTTTACTCATCCTTCATATACAGATCCAAATGAAAACTAAAAATGAAAGGAGATTAATTTTGATGTGGGACAGATTCTGAGGAAGAATCTAATAAAGCTGCAATACACAGAGGAAAGTCTTGACAGCAACTGGTATCAGTCCACCCAAGCAATAATAAGAGCCTGTAATACATCCACAAATTCCCTTCTCCCATATAATGTGTTTCCTTTTTTACCCTGCTTCTATAGTTCCATAGGATTCCAGGTCCACAGAATGTACAGTTTTACAGGAACTACAAAGGAATTGAGAGCTATTCTGAAAATTTATAAAGTAGAAGCTGGAAAACTGAAAACAAGAGGGAACCAATTCTACCACTCTTGTACAAGGGCACAGTATTTCTTTCATGAAAATCATATAATCATAGTATCCTTAGAGTTGGAAGGGACCTCTGAAGGCCATCTAGCGTAACTCCACTGCAATGAACAGGGACACCAAAGCTAGGTCAGGTTGCCTGGGCCTGATCCAGCCTCGCCTTGAGTGTCCCCAGGGACAAGATATCAACCACATCCCTGGACAACTTGTTCCAATGCCTCACCACCCTCACTGTGAAATACTTTTTCCTTATATCCAACCTAAATCTACCTTCCCTAAGCTTTAAGCCAATTCCTCTTTCTCTAACACCATAGACCCTGTTAAAGAGTCTGTCCCCTTCTTTCCTGTAGCTCCCCTTTAGATACTGAAAGGCCACTATCAGGTCACCTCACAGCCCTCTTTTCTCTGTGTTGAACAGCCCCAGCTCTCTCAGCCTGTCCTCATAAGAGAGGTGTTCCATCCCTTGGATCATTTTTGTGGTCTTCTGCTGGATGTGCTCCAACAGGTGTATCTCCCTCGTGTATTGAGGACTCCACATATGGATGTGGTAGTTCAGATGAGGCCTCACCAGTGCAGAGCAGAGGGGCAAGATCACATCCCTCACCCTGCTGGCTATCCTGCTTTTGAAGCAGCCCAGGGTGCAGTTGGCTTTCTGGGCTGTGAGGGAACATTGCTGGCTCATGTCTAGATTGCCATCCACCAGTACCCCCAGGTCATTTTGGCAGGGCAGTGTCTTTCATCCCTTCATCTCCCACCTTGTACTGGTAGTGAGGGTTGCCTCAACCCAGGTGCAAGACCTTGCACTTGGATTTGTTGAACCTTCTGAGCTTCACCTGGGATCAGTGCTCAAGCCTCTCTAGGTCCCTCTAGATGGCATCCTGTCCCCACTGAGTTGCCTGAAGACCAGCATGAAAAATGACAAAACCCACAGCCCTTCTGAAGCTCGTAACCTTCCCAGCACAAACTATTTTTAAGAAAAGCTTTTATACAAACGTTTTCAAAGAATCTTTCAATGCCCATGTTGTAAAACAAGGAAAAGGTATGAGGGTTGTTTTCCAAAACATTCTCCCTTGCTACAAACTGTCTGTGTAAACATAAAATTAAGAATAATTTCCTAGCAAGCTGGAGTATTGACCTTTACATTTTTTAATATAGTGAAAAGGCTCCTAACCATATGACCATGAGTTTTCTCCTTCACGATGGAGAATCAGACACTCACAAGACTCTTTTTTTTTTAAAAAAAAAGATGTTGACATCGTATGATACCTAGTTTATGTAAGTCTAAAGAAAACCATGGAAGGTACCATCAGACTTGCTGCTCCCTCTCCAGCCTGCAGTTTCCATTCTCTGTCTGCTTACTACAGCAAAAATCAACAGACATCACATTTCAACAATTTTGTAACATAAATAAACATAAAAGCACTATATGAATACAAGTGTGATAGGGCAAGCAGAAAGGCAAGTATGACATCTCTGTGCATCTTCCCCCTAAGTAATAATGTCAAGCAATACCGGAGGGCTTTCACACAAGAAAAGTGAGAGTCAACAAAATAGGAAATAATACAACACAAGTACCTTTTGCCTTCTCAACTTCTTAAGTACTTCAAAGCAGGTTAAAAAGAAGAAAGTATCTTATGCAAATACAAATATTAAAGCACTTCTCATTCATATTTCAGTTTAAGGATTAAGAAGGCAACTCAAGTATTCTCTCAATCTATTCATGTAAGAGATCTCAACTGTTGAGAATAGTATGCCTTACAGTGGTGGAATATGAAACAGCTTTGTTCCAGTATTCCCATAGATACAGAGGTCACTCCAAAAGTAACGCCTCTTATTTACTTCCACAGAAACCACAAATGCTGAAAAGAGCACAATAATACTGTTTGATAGAACCAGTTCTCAGCTACAAATCACTGAACCACGGAATTACAGAATTGCAGAATTGTAGGGGTTGGAAATGACCTCTAGAGATCATCTACTTCAACCCCCCTGCCAAAGCAGCTCCTTAGCCCAGGTTGCACAGGTGGGCATACAGGCCTGTCTTGAACGCCTCCAGAGAAGGAGACTCCACCACCTCTCTGGGAAATGTGTTCTAGTGCTCCGTCACCTGCACTGTGAAGAAGGTCACTCTTTTTCAACATAGTCACACCATTAGCTGTGCATTTTTGCCAGTGATGAACAAGAGCCTTCATGCCGTACTCTTCACCAGCAAAGGTTTCCCACTGTCACTGCCACCACTGCTGAAACACACCACCCACCACCTCACTGTGCTCATATCCACTGGTTGGGCTCTGTAACTGTTCAGCAAGAGTCAGTGAATGCCAGTGGGAACCATTTGTTCAGCATGGAGGAATTCAGTGACACTCCTTTGCTTCATACACACTTCGATGTCAGATGCCATTCTGTCAGACTGCCCCTCTGCTGCCATCTGTCACATGGCAATAAAATGTAATGGGATAATGTTAGAAAGGTTCAATCTCTACTGCCATGCAACCAACATCTGCCTCTGACATCATGGGCCAACATAATAAAGTAGGAGGCATTACTTTCAGAGCAGCCCTTATATTTCAATCTCAGCACATACTAACATCTTGACTGCCACCTGTGAAACACCCCTAACTTTAAAGTAGTGAGAGCATTTGACATTCACTTCTCCCTCATCTCATACTGTACAGTAAGTACAGTAAGGAAAACCAACTCAAGTAATTTATTTTTAGCAAACTAATTATTCTAAACAGGTTGTTCATTTTTCTTGAGGAGTCCAAATAAAATGAGTGAGAGTATATTTAAGTCACACTATTTAAAGAGTAACTGCATAATGATGAGTCTGTAACCAGAAGTACTCTATTCCCCAATTATAAATGATTAGAAGAATAAGAGGAAGGTAATAGCTGCTTTAGCTATGTGGCAATCAAAAATACTTTTTTATTCACCAAAAAGACGGACGAAGAAGTAATCAAAGACAGATTGCCATGACATATTAGTATGTGTCCTGCAATGAACTGTGAAGAAAAAAGAAAAAATACAAAAATCAGGTCTGCAACCGCTCCCCTCCACCTCCATCCCCACACCCTGCCCTGTCTACTATTGCTTCCAAATTGAGAATGGGAACAAGGGCAATAGCAGCATTTGTTTTCTGATGGAAGGAGAGAGCGTTTCAGTTTTCAGACCATGTGCATCTCTGACGTGCATCTCCTTTGTTTTACCATCTTTCAGTTACATGGAAATTGCTGTGCTGCTCTGAGGGACCACTGCACAGCCACCAGCCTCCTCTTATGTGAACCTGAAGCAAGAACACCTTGCAAAACAAGGAGCACACAACTCCTATTGACCCAGATTGTTTCTCTCTGGCCACATCACTTTATTTATAAATTATACTCACAAATACATGCACTGTTCAGACAGGTCTATATTAACAGTGCTCTACATAACTCAGCATTTGGGTTACTTCCCCACTGACTGACAAATATAAATGGCAGAAATGCACCACAAATTCATCACTATCTTTTACCACTTTCCAACATAAACCAGAGGGCTCCATCTAGATAAGAGTTATAATAAAAATCTAATACTAGTTCCATTTTTTTTTCCCTACATCATGTAAAGAAAGATAGCTATTAGGTTGACAGAGTATAAGAAAGGTCAGAAAAGCAGTTAAGTATCTTGATCGTAACTGCCTGCAGCACTGCCATGGAAAAATGATTAAAACACAACAAGACCTCAGATTCAAAGACAACTTCAAACAACAGGCATGCTGCAAATAGAGCCTGAAACAGTAGAAGCAATTTCTGCATGAAGGAGACCTGAGAAAAGGCATGAATATACACTTTTTTAAAAGCATCTAAGAACTATTGAGCAAATTTCATGTCTACAATTATGCTATGCAACAAGTCAATCCAATTTTCCTGGCATTCCTTAAGTTCAAAAAACTTGATTATTTATGCTGAGTTTTTGTTTTTTTGATATATTCTGTCACAACAGCTTCAGACAGGGCACCACAACAGCACACAAATGCTTACAGTAGGATCCTACTGTGGGCATTTTATTTCCAAAGATTATTTGCCGAAGCTGTATCCATGCCTGCATTCATCTTCTGTACAAGCAGAATATATAAGCAGTGTAACTACACTGCAGTACGATACACATCTGATCTACAGACTGAGACAAAGGTTGTCTCAGTTCTGAGTAAGTATACAGAGAATGCTAACCAAAAAACCCAGCAAATGAAGTCTGTAAGCTTTTGCACAGACAGTTAAACCTGGGGAACAATAAAATGAGGCACAGGTTAGGATGTAGTCTCCATATACCTGCCCATACAGTGGATCGAGACCTTGTAGCCTTTAACAGAGGAAGCTTGCCTTTACAGTAGTTCTGTGTAAAGGTGTATACCAAGCTTTTGCTTCACAAATCTTTAAAAATAATGTGTCATTTTTTCCTCTCAGTCTCCTCTCATCAGGAGGCTGCGAGGACTATCATTCACAGACGATAGGGACTAAATTTGGACAATCGATTTTAACTAATTTCCACTGCTAACTGTTCCTCATGTTCTTGTGATGGGCACCTTTCCACTGCAAGGGACTTCAAGCATGACACTTCTAAACTCTCAGACTGGGATATAAATCTCAGAATCTTTTGGAGAAACAGTGACTAAGACAAGTTACTCAAGTGGAACAACACCCCTCAGTACATTAGCACTGCACTTACTGTCTGGAGCTAGTTTTTGATTGTAAGTGACTAGGACTATGAGGAGGTAACATACCAGGAATGGCAGTCATTTTTTAGTAAAGTCACTGATTAACACTGACCTGCGAAGCAAAAGTGTCTCCAGTTTAGCAAGTCCTACACAGTCTTGGGCACAGCCGCTATCTCGTGAAGCAGCCTCTGAAAGGAAACTGTTGGACTTCGGGGATTCTTCGTTATACCCATCACAGAACGGACATCTCAAATGTTTGATCCTGGGCAGTGGAAGGACTGCCTTACATAAACTGCCTATGAAACCAGCTTGGCCAAGCCACTGGCTCCACAAGGTCTGGAGAAAAACAGAGACAGCTAAGTTCTGTGATATAGAAAATAGGAAGAAGCAACATCGGGAATTAAATGACAGTGAACACAGTCAACACACCCTCTTAGTGTAGGGGTGCAGGCATGTGAATAGAGAGAAATTTCCCAGTCTCCTAGCAAAATTGACATCGTCTGTTTGGAAGGCTTTCCTAAACTCTTTAGATGAACCTGTCCTTTGCCACCAAAGATATGGTTCTAAACACTTGGCTCTCAGGGAAACAATTACCAGAACACTAGTATGGACCTAAGATATCTCATGCTATAAAAAGCCCAATTGCTCTGGAGATATTTGTCCTGGTCCAGGACAAATGTGTTGAAGACACATCTTACACAACAATATCAGAAAATGGATGGAATGGAGAAGATGATGACTACATAAAACTGAACTAGAGCCCACCAGATACTGATTTAGGCTTAACAAGGACAGGAGAAAAGGAAAGAAGAGACTGAACTACTTAGTAACAGACTGTTTCTTTTTTTTCAAGTCTGAACTCATATTAAAAATATATATATATGAGGAAAAGGAACTTGGGACATCAATCGGTTCAAGGATAACAAATGATCATTCAAGAACTTCTCTATTACTCAGAAAATATATACACAAGCTTGATAGAACTAAAAATAAACAAAAATAAATAAATCCAGCAGGATTTGTGCCCAGAGTCACCGGGTATACTTATACTAATAAATGAAAGTTGGACAACAGAGAATACAACATTATAGGAGCCCCGTTGTTCCTGCTCACCACCTTGACCTGTGACTCTTCACCAAAGAAGTTAAATCTGCTTTTTCTGACAATAGACAGGCACGGTTCAGCAGCCAGGAACTACTCCCAAGAGGACAGTGGTTAAATTGCCCTGTGATCAGGTCCTTTTGCTCAATCCTCAATATGTCTCAATGAAGACCCTGAATTTTTTAGTACTTCCAAAGCATTCCAAGCCTTCAGTTTTATTACAAAAAAGTTAAAAAAATATCATGCTTGGGCAGCAAACTCCTCAGAAACCACTCCAGTACAGTAAATATAAGACAATCACTTCTTTCTCCCTTCCTCCACATCAACTATTAAGTCTCAGACTGATGCTGACCCTACACAAGGCTCCTAACTCGAAAGTCCAAGTGCTCTGTGTAATCCATATGCAATCTTGTTTCCTCTGTCCTTTTCCCTTTCAAATGGCAGCATTGATATGTAGGGACATAGGAATTTCCTACGTCTTTCTGTTCAGTTCAGATCCTTCTGTTTTGTTCAGTCCACCAGTGAGCCCCCTTCAGCCCGTGTTTCATTCATGAAACCATTTAAAACTAACAGTCAACTTGAGAGTGGCTCCAGATGTTTCCAGGAGCTGCTCAGACAAATATGTTTCATATAGAAAAGATCAGGGCAAAGTGATCTCTTTCATGGGCTGCTTCCCATTATCTCACCTCTTCCCCTAATCTCCACAACAGTGGCACATTCCAAAAAGATGCTCAGTCTTGGTATTTGGGCAGCTGGATGCCAATACATATGCATGTGCTGACCAAAGTAAAAACAGCCACGTACTCATTTATTTATTTATTTATTGTGCAGAGGTGACATAAAACAAAATCATCCTTTCTTCATTCTCTCCCAAACATCTTTGATGAATTTATAGATTCAGAGAAAAACCTCAGTAAGTCTATTTTGTCCTACTTCCATCAACATCAATAAAGCTATGAACATAGAAGGCAGAGGATTCTGCATCAGACAGACATAACTAAATGTCATCCTTCTCAAAATCATGCACTGCAATCCACATGAAATAAATGGGCTTTGTATGCCTCAAATACTAAATATCCATTTTCCTTTGCTCTTACTTGTTCTCTACATGACAATGGAAATCACACTTCACAGACGCTTAAGCAGGAAGACATACCCTCAAGGATTTGGCTTTGATGCTCACTCCAAGCTTTAAATGCTTAACCAAACCTGTCACAATCCCTTGCTGCTTGGTAATGTAAGCACAGAACACCTGGACGCATGTAAATTTCCACAAGTACTTGTGCCCCGATCAAAGAATAAGAAGTTCAAAGGAAACGTTCAAAGGTTTTGTTCCATGTGGATAAAACAGTTACCAGGAGTTCAGACTCTTGGCCACATCTGCTTTGAATGTTAAGGACTACATCTGGTGAGGAATATGAAAGTTAGCTTCATATTAAACCTATGAATCCATGCTTTGTGTATAGTACAGAAAACAAATTTACTTCCAATTATGAAACATAAATTGAGTTGTCCTTAAACAAAGAAGATGTGGACATTGGTGCTGGATTATAAATCATTCTTACAAGGAACTTGTCAGAAACAATACATTTGAAGTGGAGAACTCACTATGGACACCACTCCTTTGAAGGAGGAACTGACACTCATACAGACAGAGGAGGGTGTCCTACAGTAACAAAATCATCAGTGAAAATAGATCACAAATGCTGGGAGACTTCCTTCAGCATGTTTTAGCACAAAAGGTTATTAACACAGGATGCTCAGAATGCATCAGTCAGCTGATTCCTCCAGCTTCATAGATTTTGTTGTCATATTTGTTAACTCAACTCTGTAGAGGGACAGGCAGTAGTCACCTGTTTTACCAGTTTCATTTGCCAGAATTGCTTCATGGCTCACACTGCTAGACAAGTCCCTTATAGAAAGATTAACTACCTGTTTACCATGCAACTTTTTGTTTTCAATTGTTTAGAAGATTGACTGATTTCCTCCCTTAAAAAAAAAAAAAAAATCTACATTTATTATATTTGTTCTAAGAGTACCAGCACTGCAGCAGCTTAGCACAGGAAACATGTATTTGGTCTTATTCTTCTACAACCAGAACTGCTGAAGGATAATTCTACATTCAGTTTGATAGGAAGTAGTGACATCTGCATATTGTGTATGCCATTGGTGAGTCTAACGTAATACTCACAGAATGCCATTCTGTTTCAGTGGTGTTGATTTTACCAAACCTGAATAAGGCATGATATGCAAACCCTCATTGCTTTAAGAGTTCAGTCTGATTACAGTATAAAAACTGGATGGACTTAAACTTCTTCATTCAGATGCTTTTTTTAAATAACAGACTTCTGAAAAAAAATATGGGAGCTTTCCCAGTAAATATTGCACTTCAATTATATCAATTCCAATTCTAGCTGAAGTTATTTTTGTTGTTACAGTTCTTTCCACTCAAAGTTGGAAACATTACATTTTGTAAATGATTTTTCTAAAAACAAAATGATTTGAAAGACAATTGAACAGAGTTACCAAACCAAAGAAGACAAAACGGTACACAAATAGGTAAAACAATACAGATGAATATCCCAACTTTATTGCTACACTTTATAAAGTGAAATCCTGAACTGAAATCCTGAACTGAAGTAAACCCAAAAAACTTCCTTTCTCTACCAGTCCCATGTGACAATAGTTTCTTCTTCTTCAGGGCCAGGAGAGAGCAACTCCCTTGGTATCAAAAGTACAGCGAGCCCCTAGCTCAGCTTTGCCAACACTGGCAGCAAAGGCAAGCTGATTTACTGAAGCATCCTCATGAGCAACACAGACAGGGTAATCCTGGTCATTCTGTCACCACAGTCATGTTGAAAACCAACATTTCCTATTCATAGAATCAGTTCTCTGTTGGGGCCTCACTTTATATGACCATATTTTCACCCAGTCCTGTATTTCTGATGTCACTGTGGTAGCACCACAGTTCCAAGTTCTCTTATTATTGTTCCTGGAATGATGTTACAGTCAAAGTATCAACAATGTCCAACAACCTCCAGTGCATGTGAATCAGAAGAACAATTGTTTTTTAAGAGCTGTACTTGAAGGAATGGCACTGACTTCCAAGTTTCTGACAATTCATATTGATGCTGTAATATATCCAAAACAAGGGAGTTTTGTTCATTTTGATATCTCAACTGTAGACTATTGACGTCACATAATAATATGCATATAGAATGTGGAGCTAGCTTTGGCTAACACTGTGTCCTAATGAAGCAACTTACCAAAGGCCCTTCTTTCCATCTCAGTGTACTTTCACTCATTTAAACAGATGTTCATGCTTTCTATTCACACCCAAAAGTGATCCAATGATTTGGAAAAATTATAGAACAAAAAATTTAGCAGAAATATATGCTGAAAATGTGAACTTTCTGCTCAAGAGAACGGTATAAAGCTTTTAATTTAAATAGGTAGTATAAGGATATACTAAAGTTAATTACCTGTTAAATAGCCTAAAACAAACTGCTTTAATGTACACAAAAAATACAGGTGACACTTATGACATAACTAAATCAAAATACTAAGAGCTTAAGCAGAGAGTCCTATATGGATTGCCTACAGCTGGTGGCTAAAGTGATGGTGGCAGAGATGGCAAAGTTGACCTCCTCTCTTCTCTTCAAGCAGCTCAGAGACTACAGCACTGAACTAAAATCCCTGTGCTCCAACTTACTAAACTCTCCACAACATCTTGAAAATTAAGGGAGGAAATAACCAAAGCACTTGTATTATCACATTTTCAGCATTAGGTCTTTACCCAGTACCCAATTCTTCCCACTGAGTATTCTCTGCCGACGCCTCCCATTGCTTCCTCCTGTGATAAGGAAGTTAAAATTGCCATGGTGTTTTCAGCAGAGGCTTTGAGAACCCCTAATATTCAGTAATATTCTTCTAAGTACAGTTATTTATGGCAAAATATTAATCTAACAACACAACATACCAAAATGTATTTTTTGATTTTCTAAACTAATGCATAAACTAATTTTCAAACTAATTATTATATTAGCATGAACCAGCTGAGATGTGCATTAAAGAAATGTAAAAACAAGTACTGTGTCATTTAGTTTTACAAAGAAATCTTTTCCATGTTGTTTAATCTTCATCTGCTCTATTAGCAGCAGTCACACCTCTTACTCTCTAGGAATCCCATCTCACTCAAGTTACAATCAGTTCAATTACCATACACTTTCATGGCCACTGTCTTCACACTGCAAGTGGAATACAGGAAGGAAACAGCAGAAGAAGTAAATACAAATCAGTACTTAGGAATGTAATTATCAGTGAAACGTTGTAGTACGAGCTGCTTCCCCTTACTAAATAAACAATAATGCAGTTTTCAAATTTTAATTATGTTACAATTAGCTGCACAAAGTGAACTAGAGTTTTTATACTCTCCTTCATTTGGTTGGTGAAATTTGAAAGTATTTGAAGTGTAAACTAGTCCTTCTGTTCATCAGCAGTTCTAAACATAACATTTGTGAATGTAACCTGACCATAATAAACATTTTAAACAGCACTAAGCCAGTAATGCATATTTGTGCTTGATTAATTTTACTGTACAACTTTTATCTTTTGTTACTCTTGCAGTAAGTATTTTAGAACCATGAAAAAAAGAAAGGACAAAACCAGAAGGACCAAGCAGATATATGCATGATTTGAGAGGAAGGAGGAAGCATAACTCTTTGAAGCCATCATGATCTGAAGCTAACTAATGTTAACCAGGTTTTACCTATGCACAGCAAGAAGGTGGAGTGAGCTCATTATGCTAATCGAGCCAGCATTAATCTATTACAGCTGGATACTCACAGGTCTGAAGACTGACCTCATGTTCAACCTGGACGCAATCCCAGGCATCTGCTGACACTACTGAGGTCTCATTGCTGCTTGTATACATATACCCATGCTACAGTCAATTCTGGCTCTTGGCTGGACCAGCTTCAAGGTAGTAGCAAACTGCAACTTGTCATACCTTTGGAGCAGTGTACAGGCATCAGAGATCTGTATGTGGTTGCAGACCTGAACTTCTTAAGTAAGAAATACCTGAACACTGGTACATTTTCTGAGCTCTTCTGCAGAATTTGAATGTACTCGCCAGCTCTAGACTCTTACTGAGGCCTCACAAGACTATTCAGATGCCACTTACAGTGACTGATCCCAAGCCCCTTTATATATGTATACATATGTACACACACAGATAAATTCAATTTTAAGGAAATAAGTTGGAAAGCCATCTGTTGAAAAGCTATCTAATTTTGGGACAGTACATACACTGTTCAATGCTAAATCAAAGCAGTGAAGTTCAGCAACTCATAGGATCGTAGCCTACACAATACTCTCCACATTATGCTACCCCAGTACCTCAGGTACAGACATCAGAGTCTTCAGACTTTCAAATTGTGCACAGCCATAAAACAATACTTCCAGAGGCAGTGAGCACCTATTTCTTATTCTCTACAGTAAAATCTTGCTTTGCATAGACAGACATCTATTATAACCAGAAGGACTTCATGTGAAATAGCATTCTTGTTGGTACACATTCCTTCACAAAGAACCAGAAAAACACCAAGTTACAAAGCACTTTTGACTGCACCCCATGCCAGTATGGGCTGCAACCAACATGACATTTGCAGCCATGAAGGTAGCAGCCTCTCAGCCTGAGCCCAAGGGTAACAACTCAGGTTTCTCACTTTTCACCTCTCAGCTCCTGTATTTCTCTGCAAGCAAATACCACTTGCTCCTTTGTATTAGAGATTTATCATTCTTCAAGAAGCAAATTCAAAGAGATAATTGTTACTATGATTTTATTTTAGAGCAGACACCTCATGCTTTACATTCCATCTAATGCTAGTATATTCATAGATCTAAAGGGCTGGTTCTTAAAAATTTGCGTTCTTTTTTTCCCCTCAAGTTGCATCACCTTAACAGATGCCATTCTTACTCTGAAGCTCTTTTTTTTTTTGCATTACAGGATATTTTAGTGACTGGAAATCCAACCCATCGTTAAGGTTCCGTGTATTATTTATTAGTTCTAAATAATAATAATAAAAATTAAAACAAAAAACAAAGAAAACATTTAGAAGTTTCTTGAAGTTGCTTTTGAGTACAACCCTCAGACTCTGAAAAGCTAGTTCAACTTTCTCCACTTCAGAAGGACTTAGTGGTCCTCTTACCCTCATTTCATTCTTATTCAAGTGTAACGAAGCAACATGAAATCACTTCACAGAATGTCAAAAACTCTCCTTTCTTCATTCTTTGTTTTTCTATTTGTTTTCCATGCTTCTGCAAAGATTACAGAGGCCACACTAAAGAGCTGACAAATGGGCAGGTATGAGCAGAAGGGGCACAGATTTGAAAATAAAACTGTCAGTAGATTTTTTTTCTTGTCATTCATGGAACCCTAAACACTGGAATAAATTTCAACCTTAAGAAATACTCTAGAACCAACTCCATGCCACATAAGAATGCAACTGACTGCATCAGCACGGCAGCAGAGATAAATGTGACCTGCAGTGGCAATAAGGCAGCAGTTGACAATACTCCAAGAGTATGAGAATTTTAATAACTAGTCTTTCTGCTCAGCTTTGTAAAAGACAAGGAGAAAAAGGCGATCTATTGATCCATTTCTTGGCATTTATTCTAATCTTTCTGTTTTTCAAAATGGTTGGGTTTGGGGTTTTTTTTGTTTTTGTTTTGTTTTGTTTTTAAAAAGCTCAACTGTAGATTTACCACAGCTGAATTAACAGGGATCTCTAATATTAGCATTTAATGAGGAAAGAATTCGGTTACATGAAAGAGTATGACCTCCAGGAGGAAAGAGGCTACACTAACAAACACTTTGTCTTCAAAGCACTATGATCTGTGGGTGCAATTTGTAGTATTAGCTCTGTTAGGTGGAAGGGTCTACAAGTACTTAACAGAGCACAGAAGTATTTAAAATTTGAGAGAGCTTTGGAGTTCCACAGTGCTCAGTTCCAGGCTCTCTTGATCATCTTTGGATCCCATAGATTCACTCTCACACAGGCAGACACAAGGAACTGCTCCTTATCTAACTCAACAGGTACAGAGGGGCTACAGACTGAAAGGTAGCTTTTAGATCAGAAGTTGAGGAGGAAGGGTGACTGGATTTCTTGTTCTCATCAGTGTAATAGTTTTATGTTTAATATCATAGTGTACTTCTCAAATTTCTTGCATTATAAGGACAGTTTCATTTCTCTTAGGGGAATCCAGCTGGTGTTGCTGAGCTTTCTCACAGAGAAAAGTTGGCTCCTGGCTGTGTCCTCCTGTCACAGCCCTGTGAATGTCACACTGTGCTTCTCTGATCCACTCAAAGAGCACAGTGGAGACTGACAACTTTTACTTAAATCAAATACACAGAGCCCAACAGTTTAGCTTTCTTCACTGGTTTACGGGCAAAATTAACAAGTGTATTTGCAAAGGGAGAACAGTGTTATTAAAATAAACAAATTAATTAAAAAAGAGATCATTACCAACAAAAAGAACAACCAAAAGCTACTGTTCCAATTCCACCTTTCACATCCAGGATTATTTTTGCACATGAAAGAAATACCACAATCATACAAGTAGCACACGCATATCTTTCAGGTAAAGAGAGCCAGAAGAACACCCATATGCACTGTCAGACATTTAAAGAAGATTAAGTGGGTCACAGTTCATCTGTCTGACAAGAGTTAACATATTTCCGAATCAGACATATTCAGTGTCTGAGCAAATGCTTTACACAACCCCTTGTGAAGCCTGGCCGCAGTGAGGAATGCCTGGCCATAACTAGCACCCTGGGCTCTACCAGAACTTGGCCAAACTTCTCAGTAGCCCATACAGCAAATGATGGGGTACATCAAGGTAAGTGCTCACAGAAGATTCCACCCCAAAATCTAAATCTTTTTGTTGTCTGTAGAGAGTGTTATTCTAAACTTTGTTTCCAAAATGCTGCTTTGGTAGTGCTTCAGTCATCAAAATGGATAATTGTTCTTCAAGGACACTACTGTATGAAACTTTCATTTATTTAAATGTTTACACTAGGAATTAGTTACCATGAATGACGCATTTAATAGAAAGCTCTACAATGAGCAACTGTACTTGATGCCAATATTTATGACTGAAACGTCAGACATTTCCTTATTCGCTTAAATTATAATTAAATTATATTAATCCATTATTATAGCAGTAAAACCACTTGTATTTTACAACTTTGTTTTTCTGAGGCTGTGAGAACTAAACAGTTGATGATAAAGAGCATTTTAGGATATTGTAATTAATGTTTTTCCATAATAATGGAGCATGCACCTTCTTAAAGAAGAAATACATACCACAAGCTGTATCAGGAGAAAAAGGAAATAAGCACCATATGAGATTTAGATATTAATTACGAAATCACAAGGACAAAAATACATCCTTATACAGTGCAATTTCTTGAGCACTGTTCCAGTAATAATGCTATGAAAAAAGATTTAAAAAAAAAAAAGCTTACTCAACATTGGAAACTTTTGTCACAGTTTGGTGTTAGCCTTTGAACTGCAGCGTTGGCATTTTGGGTTACAACTGGCGCCTCTATCATTAGTGTTTGCAAATCTGGATTGCCAAAAGAAACATAGCTGTCTGAGAAGAAAGGGAATCTGTTACTTTCTGCTGCTGAACAAGAGGAGCAGACAAAGGCAGCCAAACCTGATTTGCATGTTTATAACCTAATATCACTGAACTGGGGTGTATAAAATTAATGGTGTATCTTTACTGCATCTCTAAGAGGCAAAGCAACTGTACTCACACCCTAAGCAAGCAGCTGTCCTAAGGAACATCACAACTGCATATCCTGATAATGGAATTGCTGAAGTAAATTGGTAAATTCAAGTGTGAGAAAATAGATGTTGCCAAAATTAACAACAAAATTCATACATCTTTTCAAAAGTATAGATGAGCCATGTTTTCAAATAACCCAATGTGTGACAATGCTTATAAACAATAATGATATTTTATAAGAGTAAGAAAGGTTTGTTTAGAGGCTAAAATTAGCTATATTTTTCATTTATCAGAATGGGAAAAACAAAATATAGTTTTCAAGTGGAAAAGTCAACATTCTCATTGCTTTCCACTCATTTTGATCATTTCAAAAATCCTCTTCAGGGCAAAACATCCAACTTGAAATCAACTGAAATGGGTCTTGAAATATTTCAATGGCTATGTTAAGAGACAAGCAACCTTAAAATCCTATTCGATTTTAAACATAAAAGGTTAGTTTATCACCTGACATCTGATTTTTCTTTGTCTTTTTCCCTCTCCTAGATTGAAAAGGCAGAATATTTAAATAGATTAAAAAAAAAATCAGGAAATAATAATAAGCCTGCAGAACTCTTTAGTCAACAAAATAATTTAAAATATTGTCAGCCCATTGCTTCGTGAAGATGAACTTGGGGATAAAACATTAGTTTGAACACTGAAACAGCTATTACAGTTGATTCAACAGATGCAGGAGGATTCTGTAGACATGGACAGGATGGGATAAAAAAATCAAAATGTCTCATGGGCAGGCATTATGATCACTGGTTTTGCCTTCTGATTTTCAGAAGAATATGCACTACTGATATGTACTAGTATATTAACTGAAGAAAGTTCTCTGCAGTTTGTAATGTTATTCATCCCAAACTCAGGGTACTGGAGGAAAAAATGGGCAAGGAGTTTTTGAAATGGTGGTTACATAAAGTTAATCACGATGTGTAAATAACTCATGTTTATATCAGAAAATTCATTAGATTCTAAACTAAGGATCAAGGATCCTAACACAGCACATAAGGACTGCCTATGGGCCCTATTAAATTTGTAAATCTAAAACGGAAAGAATAACTATTCAACTTTGAAAACTTAAAGGACATATTTGCAAGGGGCACCTTGAGAAAAATTTACAAATATTAATCTTAGAGGAAAAAAAAGCATTCTTCATGTTGAAGAGGCAGGTCTTGCTTTGATTTCTTTTTCAGACAAAAGAGATTTAAACAGTGCTTTAGGAGAAAAAGTAGGTGGAAAAGGGGAGGCACAGACAGAAAGACATTGGAAACAGTCTTTAGGATATATTTACCAGGGAGGTAAAATGCTATTGACAAAGACTTTAGTGACTGATTATTCTTGGCTGGGTGAACCAAACTGTAATGTTGGTGCTCCTACTGTGATAATTATGACTGCTAATGCACTCAGTCAGATCAGTCAGATCACAAGACTGAAGCATATTACAGAGATACTACTTAGACCACACCATGAAAGCAAATGAGACGTACGTTCATTCAAATACGTCTGAAGAACAAGTCTTACTAATGAGGTATAGCATCCTTGGATTCAAGGTGCAAGCTGCTGGACAGGTCTGTCCCATTTCATCTTATACTCCTGCCTCAGTATAAGATGAAGGTAATTTCAGTAGAAATTGTGAATCTCTCTCCTACTGTTTGCAATCAAACCTCATCTTCACTTAACAAGAAGCAGCTCCCCACTGTGACCCTGCTATTTATACCCGGAGGTACAGCATTTTTAACTGAGAGTCACCAAATGAGCTGATAGTTTTCCTAGATACAAACAGCATAAATTGCACCAAGGTTCACCATGGAGATGGTATTTCAGTTGTACCATGTACATCATGTCGTACACGAGGTGACCCTGAATAAGAACAGAAGATGAGGGCAGGAAGAATGGACATGCCAGAATAGAGTGATGTAATGATGCTATCAGAATACCTTTTTTACAGGAGGTAAATTTGTGCAAATATTTAAATAAATTATGTTCCACATTCCTGTAAGTCTTAATGCAACTCTGAACAACTTACCATGTCTTATGCTCTGCACATTTCAGGTGGTTTAAGAACAAATAATACTGAGGAAGTTGAATATTTTTATGTATAGATTCCTTGTAGACCAGAAAGCATACACCTAAGCATACATCTTTCGTTCTCCTTTTTCCCCAATCCCACACCAACTATTTTAAACCACTTAGTAATTCACAATCTCAGAATAAGTCCCTAGGGACAGGGATTACTGGGAATACTGATGGTGAATCCAAAGCATGGTAAATGTGATTTTTTGAGCAACCATACAATTCCACATTTATCACTGTCCACTCTACTTTACCATGTTATGTTACATTTATTTTATTTTAACATGTTAATATGCCACAGGTCTGTGCTGCATCTGTTCTACAACAGATAAGGACACCATCAACAAGGATGACTAAAAGACATTATGCCCACTTAGAACAGGAAATCTTTCCCATAAATAGGAGTTTTTTAATAAATAAAAGAAATGCAAATTGTTAAAAAATCTCCATCTAAACACGTGAACTACTCCGAGCCCCTTCTCCAACAGTGTTCAACATCTCCTACACCCTCCTGAGA
Source organism: Odontophorus gujanensis (assembly GCA_013399175.1). NCBI lineage: Eukaryota > Metazoa > Chordata > Aves > Galliformes > Odontophoridae > Odontophorus > Odontophorus gujanensis. The sequence goes on from VXAB01003071.1 coordinate 52,762, forward strand.
TAACTTCAATAGAAGATCCCTACCTGCTTTGGAAGCTGGACACTAATGGTGCATGTGCCTCTCGCATGATATTACAGGAAATAAGATGTATCATGACATTAAAAGCCTTTCTAGAAGAAACCTTTGCTGTCTCTAAGCAATAAAATCACCAAGTTTTCCTCCTATTATTGCTCATATTCAATTTAGTGGAAAGATAAGAAATGTACCCAGATGAATGAGTTTTGCATTTGATGCCAATATGAATGTTTTCAAAGCATACTGAATCCCTTAAACAATAATTAAGCACCAAATGAACCATTTAGAAATTCAGTGCTACCATTAGAACAAATTAAATTAAGTCAAGATTAACATATTAAGTTTGTTCAACCCAAAGGCGCATCATTTCACTTAGTTCCTGTTTAGCTATGTGTAAGCTCTTTTTCAAAACATCTGACCGTAAAGACAGGCCAACAAATAAATGCAAATGAGTAAGTGAATATTTTACATTTGAAGTATAATGGTGAATTAGCTCTTTACCTTGTAAAAATAGTCCACATTTCAAAACCTTTAAGCACAAATTACTTTTTTTATCAGACACATACAAGCTAAAGTAACCTCATGCTTTGCTTAAGTACAGGAAGAAGCACAGCCTAACACATGAACATAGTAAGTTCCACACAAACATGCAGAAGAACTTCTTTATGGTAAGGGTGACGGGGCACTGGAACAGGTTGTGCAGAGATGTTGTGCAATCTCCTTCTATGGAGATATTCAAGATCCATCTGGATGACTAAATACATGACCTATTATAGGGTTCCTGCTTTAGCAAGGGTGTTGGACTCTATGATCTCTTGGGGTCCCTTACAACTCCTGCAACTCTGAGATATCAATATAGAATGAAGAATATTGCAAATACCTTTCTGAGTTTCTACTTAACCCTTCAGTACTTACTAAGCAATCCAGAGAACAATGCAAATACATAGATGTCAATGTTTATCAAATAAGGTTATCAAAGAACCTCTTTAAAGTAGCTGAGGTAGTTTCACTTCTTTTCATTATAAAAATGAACTTCATTGGCACAGTTCTCAAAGCTATAATTCTTCAGTTTGATAAAACATTATTTCTCTGTACTATGTGTACTTAATATATATATTTACATACATACCTTTAATATAGTTGTTAGATTACTATTTATACAAACATACGAAACAGCTAATAACCCATTACTACCAACTACTTCATCAAACTGGACTCTGGGGACTTTCTCCCAGCACTCACAAGACACATTTCCTCCTAGGGTTTTAAGAATGCCCATACAGAGGTATGATGGGAAAATGAGATGAACTTTACAAATTTCCAGAAATCACATTCAGTAAAAACAGACATCAAATATCACCACCTGTGCTGACAGCTATCATGTAATAAACTCCTAGTTTTTACCAGGAACTGAAATATTGTTATATTCCACCAATTCAGTTCATAGCCAAAAAATAATGATCGACAAGACTTGAAAGAGACAGATCATTCCTGAATCACCCAATAATGAATAATTTTCTTCTTATTCTACAGAGACAGGGTATTCAGTCAGTAATTTTTTTCATTGAAGTAATTGAACGTACACTACTGGATGTCAAAACTTCCTCTTTAGAAGCAGTTATACTTCCTCATGCCTCTCCAAGGTCAGGCACATTGAGAAAGATCTATTGGACTACAGGTACTCATGATGTCAAACTGGTAAAATTGAAACAAGCATCCTGTGGCCCATTTCTCTTTCTCCTTCATGAGAAAGACTTCCTCTTGCCAGAGATTCTTTCTTAATCTTGCCCCCACTCTCAAGTTCATTACATCTTTGTCAGTGTTACAAATGCACAAGCAAGGAGTGTAAAACTAACAGCAGCATCCTGATTTCTAGCTTAGGGTTTAGAAGTTCTTGAAACAGTAGCCATATCAAAATAACTGTAGCATACAGTTGATTAGTCTGCATCTTAAAGACTGTAAACCAGATAGCAGAAAGAAATAAAGACCATTTAGAGTATTTGCAGTGAAACTGCCAGGTCAAACCCTGAACCAATGGTTGCACACCCAGTGAGAAGGCACCGCTAACCCTAGGGAACTCAGGTGCAAGCAATACATCTGAGTGATGGGAACAACTGGATCCTGGATCCACCCCTCCTCACCCTCATTTAAGGATTACAGATACAGGTTGCACTCCTCTTGAGCCTTCAGTGGATATTGGAAGGGGCGAGCCAATTTTGGTTCAATACCTGCTATTACACTATAGTGATTGTATCTAATTAGAAGGCACTAGTCATTGCTTTCTTTTGCCATACAGTACTCGTAGTGTGTTTAAGCCATGCCCTGCAGTAAGTGAAAAATGCAAGTAAGCCACAAAGGTGGCTTAGTACCAGTGACAGGAATACCCTCTACACAGATGTGGACAAGGGAGAGCACCACTTTTACGTCTGCTCTAGTTTTCAGTGTGCACGATCCCCTGTTAGGCCAGAAAGTCCAGTACACACGTGTGGAGTCAGTTACTCACACCAAAAACAAAAAAGAGCGTGCCTAGCATGTTCTTATGCTAGGTAGATGCTTTCTTACCTATCATTCAAAGTTGACAGCTCATAGCCAAACAGAGTCCATGGGCAGGAGAGCACTGGCAACACCATATAAACATAACTGTCAAGTCTCCTTTACCAGAAATCAAAGATTTAGAAATGAAGGGCGATCTCAAGAGAGGAGCAAGAAAGAAGAAACATTCACCATTCAATCCCTTCCCTATAAAGTAGCAAAGCTGAAGTAGAACAGCAACAGGAGTTTCTCCCACAAAGCAATCTTCCACTGAAGATGCAGACTATCAGGTTATAATGATGCTGCCCTTGAAGTGGTATTAGTGTTGTTTTCCTGTCTCAGTCCCAGCTGACTGCACAGCTGTTATTACAAGAATGATGCTGGCATTGATATTGTCTTCCTGTGAAAATTATTGCTGGAATAAGTACAGTTGAAAAGCTGAGAAAAAATAATGGATGCTGTTCACAACATACAAAAGTACAACACATTTGAGAAAATCTGTATTAAGATTTGAACTAAAAAGTTATGATCTATCACTTCAGAAAGTAAAGCCAGTTTTTGGATATAGAGAACAAAATAAGGGACTGGAGGTGTTTCAGAGCTGAGTTAACACATTTGAGGTTTCTATTAATAAAAAGGAACTGTAAGAAGTGAGAGAGTTCTGCTGAAACGAGCCTGTAGAAAGGATTCTGAGTGCCTAGGAGGCCAAATATTTTTCTACTTATACATGATAGCCAAAACATTTTAAAACCTGTCTTAAGTCTACACATGCAGTCTCAATGCTTCTCAATCACAGGAATACAAACAATAATGAGGAAGAATCTATTTTTATGTAACAAACATGTATGCTTAAGAAGGCTTTTTTTGGAAGCAATGACCCAGGAGAGCTTCCAGTATTACAATGTCAAAGAAGCTTGCTCAAATTTGGATTGCAATGACTTTATTAGTTTCGAAATGCAATACCTCTTCTTTTAAAGCTGATTAGAAGACAGTGTTTCAACACTGTTACCACAGCTGTTGTAACCTAGGTGTTAGCAGAAAAGTGCACTCCTCCCTTATGACCAAGTGGTTAAATACATAAGTCTCAGGGAACTTATTCAAGCACCAGGGGAAGAAAAGAAGTAACGACATTTAGACACATGCTGCAAGACAGCTTTAAACTGAAGAAAGTCTTCAAACTGGACTTCTGCACCACAAAAGCCATAGCTGGACAAATCCCATTTTATTTAGAAACCGTAAAGAATAAAGAAATGGCTACTGGTCCAACAAAAACAAAAACAAAAACAAAACAAACAAACAATAAATAAATAAATAAATAAACAGCAACAACAATAACAATAATAAAAACAAGATGAAGCTTTAGATCTTTTAAAAGACCTAAAAATGATAAGAGAATAAAATGACCTTCCTTTCCCCACTTCCTCCCAGCATCACGTCTACTCCTTAAATAAGGTGCAGCGACAATAACAGCATAAAAGTGTATTTTAAGAGTACAGTAATAATTGACAGATTGAGATTAAAAGAAGTATGCACTACAGCAGTGGTGCTCTAAAGTGAGTTTTCTCCTCTTTTCATTGATCTTCAGGTAAAGCTGTATTTAAATGTTATCATCTTCAGCATCAGTTAATCACTGGCACAGTTCCCTTAAATGAAATCAGTTCTCCTTTTCCCAACAACTGATACAAAGTGGTGCCAATCCAAATAAAGCACTTATGTAAAAAATCAAGTCAAACCACTTTCCTTTTTACTCACTATAATAGTCTTTAAGTGTGATTAATCAAGTCAGCATTCCCTTTTTCATGCAGAGTAGTAATTGCTAAGTGCAAATTAAAGCATATTACATATGACATATGATACTTAATCTGTAGACAAATTTTTATTAAGGTTTAAGTCAAATTTTGTTAAATGACTTAAAGATACGCACTGAATATAGCTTAACATTATGTGCATGCCCTAAGGGAAAAGAAAAAAGTATTACAAATGCACTACAAACACCATCAATAATTTGTTTGCTTTACCAACAAAAAAGAGTAGCAATAATAGAATGTTTGTAAGAACAAGTACAGTATATTTACAAATTCTAGTGTACAGTTTAAAATAGGATAATTCCACATGTATCTTCAAAAACAAACAAAAATAAACCTGACATCTCAAGGCTAATTCTTTTTTGATATAATGCACAAATATCCTTCACAACGTTAAAACAGAAATATATTCATCACTGGAGTCACCTGATGCAACTCTGATGACTTTAATAATTGTTGACAACTATTGTGAAATCCATTGCCACCACACAGGGACAAGAAAATTCTCCCTTCTTTTCCCTCAGTCTGGCCAGCAGGTCTTTGCCTAGCCATGCTGGTTTCCTGCATCCCCTGCCCGCTATCTTATTCAGAGGGATGGAGAACTCTTGTGCTCTCAGTAAGGCATCCTTAAAGACTAGCCAGCTTTCTTCCACTCCTTTGTCACTAAGGACTCTCTCCAGGAGATCTTATTCAGCAATTCCTTAAACAGCCTGAAGTTCTCTCTCTTAAAGTTCAGGGTCCTGACTCCACTCTTTACCACATTATGTAAGAAATATTTGAAAATTAATGCATGCTGTGAAACACATTTCGCCCACAGAAGGCAATCTAAAAGCTCATCACATCTGGCAATGCAGTGCTTCATTACCAGAAGTGTTACCCTTATGTCCACTAACACTGTCTGCTGCAGAATCATTCCTGCAGTTTCACTGTCCAGGTGAGGAATGTGTGTCTGCCTTCCTGTTCTGGGATACTAAAGGTCAGAAAGAATCTGCTTTTTGTTTGTTTGTTTGTTTTTCAGTTATTCAGATACTAAAGGTATGGAACAAGCCATCTACACTCTCATCTCTGAAGGATATGTGACCATCTGAGGAACAGAAAAATCTGCTACTTGGAGAAATAAACACCTGAAAAGTTCTTCCTTAAGAATTAGATTTTTTTTTTTTTGTGATCCTAAACTAAATGCTAAACAGTGGCACCCTACACACATACTTATGTTGCCATCTGCTGTACCTAGTATTTTTTCATCCTTTGGAAAAGTTTTCCCTTTACAACACAGTTTATCACACTTAAAATTAGTTCTAAAATTCTGCATATTAAGAGTGTCACTTTCTGCTTAAACGTACCTGCATGTTTAATGAAGTCACTGGATTTACAGTTTTCTCTGTAGCTGCCTTAATTACAGGAAGTTTTCTGTAGATTTATTATTTTTTTTAATTAAGAGATAAAGAAGCTAAAGACCAGATGATTAGTAGTCACAACATTAATCTTCTCTCTGTACCAAACAATTTAATTTAGTGTTTAAGATACAAACCCTTCTGGGGTTGCTCTTCTCTTGAGCTAAAGCCAAAGTACTTGCCAGGAAATTACTTCTACCTCATCCATCCTCCACTAAGACACAACAGACTTACTTTCAGAAAACTGAATCTGGTAGGAAATACTCTCACTGACTTTAGTGAGCCCTAAACAGAAGAGTAAATTCTGCTCAAACAAAAGAGTGAGATACAAAAAAACATAGAGGAACCCAACAAATGTTCTGTTTAAACATTAAGACTTATCTGACAGTGGAAAAGAATTCTTATCTTCAGACTCACATCAGCAATGAGATTTAGAAAAAATATTGTATGTTAATATTAGTGCTTAAGAAAGGTTGTTTTAGCAGTTTCTAATACAATTATTATATGCACTGCTTTCATCAGCGTGAAGGAATAACACCACTCATACCATACCCATTAAACAGCGGACTCCAGACCTTAACTTTCCAGTACAATTGAGCAGCTTCATGCTACATTAATCTGGTAATGCAAAGAGAACCCAAAAATAGGGACATTTTTAACCTGGACTGTTTAAGGCTCCAAGGAAATGAGGCTTAGGCAGTCCCACATCTGTTCACTTGTCATATTTAGCTTCTAAGCCTGTTAGCCAACTTCAACTAAATTTGACAAAGGGACTGGAGATAGCAAATAAATAAGGCTCTGCAAATTCTACAAAATTACAGCGGAGTACAAAGGAGATGCCTTCATAATGCTCTTACTGAAGGCAAAGGAGTTGTGATTGATCTATTATCTATCATCTAACTAATGAATGCCATACTTTGTGGGAGGAATCTAGTACTCTCCCTCCACACTGTTTGGTATTCATATATAAGAGTATATATAGATCCTGGACAGTCTGCTCTAGATAACTCTGCTTGAACCAAGGGATAAATAGATGACCTCATGAGATCCCATCCAATGTAAATAATTATGTGAGGGCTGTGTGGCTTCAAAGAAGCCAAAACACCAAACGGTTATCAAACAGAGATGCTTGAAGAGAAACTTAGGGAGAAAAGAAAGAATTATTCTTGGAAGATAAAGTACATTTACTTGCTGGATGGTCACAGTCTGGGAATTGTCTTCAGTAGATCTATGTCCAGGTGGAAGGCAGTGACAAGTGGTATCCCCCAGGGGTTCATCTTGGGACTAGTACTCTTCAACATTTTTATCAGTGACTTAGGTAGTAGGATCAAACGCATTCTCAGCAAGTTTGCTGATAACAGCAAGCTGAATGGTGCAGATGATACAATAAAAGGAAGGGATGCCATCTAAAAGGACCTGGACAGGCTTGAAAAGTGGGCCTATAATGAGCTTCAACAAGGCCAAGTGCAAGCTGCTGCAGCTGGGTTGGAGGCAGCCCCATACATTAGTACTGGACGAAGAACCCATTCAGAGCAGCCCTGTGGAAAAGGGGTCCAGGTAGACAAAAAGCTGGACATAAGCCAGCAGCACATGCCTGCAGCCCAGAAGGCCTACAGTACCCTAGGCTGCATCAAAAGAGGGATGGCCAGCAGGGAGAAGGAGGTGATTGTTCCCCTCTACTCTGCCCTTGTAAGACTCCACCTGCAGTTTGCATCCAGCTCTGACACGCCCAGCACTAGAAAGACATGAAGCTGATGGAGCAGGTCCAGAAGAGGGCCACAAGGATGTTAAGAGGGCTGGAGCAATTCTCCTATGAAGAAAGATTGAGGCATTTGAGCTTGTTCAGCCTGGAGGAGAGAAAGCTTTGAGGAAACCTTACAGTGGCCTTGCAGTACCTAAGGGAGCTTATAAACGAAAGGGAATTAATTTTTTAACACAGGTAGATAGCATTAGGACAAGAGGGAATGGTTTTAAACTAAAAGAGAGGATATTTACATTGGATGTCAGAAGGAAATTCTTTACTCAAATGGCAGTGAGGCACTGACACAAGTTGCTCAGAGAACCTGTGGATGCTCCAAACTTGGAGGCATTCAAGACTAGGCTGGATGAGGCCCTGAGCAGCCCAATCCAATGGATGATGTCACTGGGAGTTGGAGAGGCAGGGGAGTTTGAACTGAATGGCCTACACACTCCCTTCCAATCCAAACCATTCTATGATTCTATGATATAAATCCAAAGGCAATTGAGCTTTAACAGTTTTGCTATTAATGATCCTTTTTCTTCAGTGACCTTTAGAATTTCACTGAAGACTCATCACTCCTTATGTGCTATTAGCAAAATCACTTTAGAAATCATCTCTAGGGATACAAGCTGCATAACTTTAATTAGACGCATGTTAACATACTTTCTACATTTTATACTACTGTTAATGTATCCACTTCGGGATTAAGTATCTTTTTCCTTATCAAATGGCTAAATAAACACAGAAAACCTACAGCAAGATTTGTCGTGCCTGCTGTTTTGTGGTGGGAGGATAATGGATCAGAAATTTGGAAACAATTGCTAGTAAAAAACTGAGAATTAGTTTGAGCCTAACTCAGTGCTACGGAACAGAAGTCTTCTAACTACCAAAAGGAGAGGGGTCTGAAGTGAGGGGTCCCATAGCTGAGTCCTCCCCCACCAGCAGAAGATCTTTTGAACAAAGTGTGTACTCCTCTAGGGACAGGAAAAGGAGGAAGTTGTGAGGAAGAAAACGGCTATGGCATTGTACAGGCAGCTACACAGTGATACCAGAGTAGGGTGGGCAGCCTGGTAAAGAGGTGAAAGACCACAGAAGCTGAACTCTGCTCAAGACTGGGGGCATGCAAAAGAGGGTACCTACAGAAGAGTTTGTTATCTAAACTCCTGTCTAAATCAGTGGGCATTAAATCAATTTGTTATGAAGACTGGAACAAGCCAAATTAAGCCAACAAATATGTCAAAAGACTTCAGAAGTCTAAAATACTCTGGACAGAAACTCTGATCCTAAACAAGTAGGTAAAAAAAAAAAGTCTTTGAAAATGGACTTACTGAAATTATCAAGATAAAATTACAATTCTAACAGACCAACAAATCTAAGAAACAAAAAATCATGACAGAAAAGATTTAAGAAGCGATCTAGAAAAGGCACAAACTCTAAAAATGCAGCTTCTCAAATAAAGTTTTGTCCATACTAAAAGACTAACATGGCCAATGGGGCACAAACTATTGAAAATGTTTCATTTCAGGCTAAGTACAAAGCCTTGCAACTGTTCCAGACAAAGTGAGAGAAGCTACTCTGAAAAAAAGAGTTTATACACAGATAAACAGGATATATCAGGGAAGAGACAACAAAGCTTTGGGGAAGCAATATCATGATTGACAAATATTAAAATAAGATTCAGCATGTGAGTAGTGCAAATTAAAAATCTAATCAGGCAGTATAAACAAAAAAAGCATCTTTCAATGTCCTTCACAAAAAGCTCTTTAAGACACAAATCCACCACAGCATAAAAGGAATGTTCTCGCTCAAATAGATAACTTTATGAAAGACAGAAAACCAAAGAAACAGGTAGTACGCAGATCAGAAAGATTTTGGTCAGTAGCATTTCATGGGAATCTGCTCCATGAACCTGCTGTACGCAGCTTCAAATACATAAAACTGATTAATCTGAGGAATTAATACACTTCAGATCCAGGTAATTAAAACAGGACAGTAGTTCATAAAAAAGTGAATGGCAATGTCACCACTTCAGATGCGACAGTGGGAGAAAGAGCGCGGAGAAGGACTCCCTGGCCCCTTGCATCCTCCCATCCCCTTTTTGGGGGAAAGAAAAATGACCAAATTAAGATAGGGAAAGACAAAAAATTCACTTCAAGTGGTAAAAGAGTGTAAGCTAATGATATAAAAAGGAGTTACAGGTAATAAATCAAACAAATGGGAGAGAAGGATTTTCCAACTATGCTGCTAGATGTGCTGACTGGAAGCAAAGAGACCAGTTCACTCTCATCACCCAGAATCAGAGATCACATGGGGAATATTGGATGCTCCTGGGAACTGTAGTTCGTCCGTCCAACTCAGGGTATCTTCCTCTTGGAGAGCAGGAAGTCATGTTAGAATGCTAGGAGCACAGGACTATGAAGGATAATAAGAAAGGTTTTTTAAAGTATGTCAGCAGTAAAATGAAGACTAGGGAAAATGTGGGTCCCCTACTAACTGAAGCAGGTGTTCTGGTACCGTGAGATGCAAAGAAGGCAGAGACACTGAACACCTTCTTTACTTCTGTCTTCACTGTGGGAACTCCCTCTCAGGACTCCTGGACTGTGGGGGTCAGTGAGAGGGTATGGAGAATGAAAAGCTCCCCTTTGGTGAGGCAGGAGAAAGTCCAAGAGCATCAGTGTATGTAAATCCATGGGCCCTGATGGGATGCATCCAGGTGTGCTGAGGGAGTTGGCAAAGGTGATTGCTGAACCACTCTCTACCATCTTTGAGAGGTCTTGGAGAGTGGGAGAGGTGCCTGAAGACTGAAGGATACCAATGTTACTCCGGTCTTCAAAAGGACAAGAAGGAGGATCCAGGGAACTACAGACCAGTCAGCCTCACCTCTGTCCTTGGAAAGGTGATAGAACAGTTTGATCTGGATGCTGTCTCCAGGCAGTTGGAAGAAATGAGAGTTATCAGAAATAGTCAGCATGGGTTCACCAGGGGGAGGTCGTACTCAACCAACCTAGTGCCCTTCTATGATGCCATTACTGGCTGGGTGGATGAGGAGAGAGCAGTAGATGTAGTCTACCTTGATTTCAGCAAGGCATTTGACACTGTCTCCACAGTAACCTACTAACGAAGTTGAGGAAGTGTGAAATAAATGAGTGGATAGTGAGGTGGGTTGAAAACTGACTGACTGGCAGAGCTCAGAGGGTTGTGATCGGTGGCATAGAGTTCAGTTGGAGGCCTGTACTTAGCGGTGTTTCTCAGGGGTTGATGCTGGGTCCAGTCCTCTTCAACATCTTCATCAATGACCTTGATGAGGGAATAGAGTCCACCCTCAGCAAGTTTGCTGATGATACAAAACTGGGAGGAATGGCTGACACACTGGAAGGCTGCGCTGCCATTCAGCGAGACCTGGACAGGCTGCAGAGTCAGGCAGAGAGGAACCAGATGAGGTTTAACAAGAGCAAGTGTAGAGTCTTGCACCCAGGGAGGAATAACTGCATGCACTGGTACAGGTTGGGGGATGACCTGCTGGAGAGGAGCTCTGATGAGAGGGCCCTGAGCATCCTGGTGGTCCTGGCTGGCCATGAGCCAGCAGTGTGTCATGGTGGTCAAGAAGGCCAATGGGATCCTGGGGTGCATTAAAAAGAGCATGGCCAGCAGGTCAAGGGAGGTGATCCTCCCCCTCTGCTCTGCCCTGGTGAGGCCTCACCTGGAGTCTTGTGTCCGGCTCTGGGCTCCTTGGTACAAAAAAGACCAGAATCTCCTTGAAAGAATCCAGTGGAGGGCTACAAAGATGATAAAGGACCTGGAACACCTTCCTTATGAGGAGAGGCTGAGAGACCTGGGTCTGTTCAGCCTTGAGCAAAGAAGACTCAGAGGGGCTCTGATCCACGTCTATAAATATCTAAGGAGTAGGAGGCAAAGGGACATGGCCGGACTCTTCTCAACAGTGTGTGGCAACAGGACAAGACGAAATGGTCACAAACCGAAGCATAGGAAGTTCTGCACAAATGTGCGTGGGAACTTCTTCACAGTGCAGTGACGGAGCACTGGCACAGGCCGCACAGAGAGGTGGTGGAGTCTCCTTCTCTGGAGACATTCAAGACCTACCTGGGTGCCTACCTGTGCAACCTGGGCTAGGGAGCTGCTTTGGCAGGGTTTTGGACTAGATGATCTCTAGAGGTCCCTTCCAACCCCTACAATTCTGTGACTAGGAAGTACACCTCCACAGTGCACTGTGCTCCAGCACCCAACAGCTTGCTGCATGATGTCATGTTACAGAATACTGATAAAAACAGGACAAGCAAGCGACTTCAGATACATGAAACATGAAACGTTTATCTGAGGAACTAATACTCTTGATTTCTTCAGCTCAGATGAGGTAACTAAAATAGGACAGTAATTTATAAAATATTGAATGGAATTAAAATGGAGACAGAACAATTGTTCAGGGCATTTTCCAACTTAAGCACCAGGGAACATTAAACGAAGTTAATATGTGGCAGGTTCCCAAATAGAAAACACTCCTTACTGTTTGTTATCCTGTGAATTTCTTTGCTTGGGTACCTGTAAAGAATCTTGGAGGGTCTGCTTAAAAAGCAACTGGACACATACTTTGGACAAAAACTCCCCCAAAATGTAGAAAACAAAACTGACCACAGGCATGGAGAGTATTCTGGGCAATATATCCAATATATTAACACTTGCTATCCCACTGTCAACAGGAGACAGTCAAATCGACTTTAAGTTAATACATCTATTTATATATTTTATTTGTAGATTTCAGGTAAAAAGCACTGGGGTAATGAACATCTTCAGAAACTTGGACAATGCGAGTTCTTATTTTGATATAACCTTCCAGTAACCCCACATTCAGAATAAGTTAAAAAAAGATCTGTGCTCCACAAAGAAAACTTGGTTTTCATATATGAATAATTCATAAGACAGACCTACTTGTGATTATTTATATCATCCCAGATTTCCATGAAAATCTGTACTTTTTACATAAGCCTTTATAATAAGCTTCTATTACATAGACTGCACATAGATTTGTGATCACCTTCGGAGGGTATCAAAAGAACTAATCTCAGCTCTTTATGTGCAGAGTAGTATTTTAATTACATTTCTTGGTCTTAATTTCCAAGGCAGGTAGTAAAGAGTCAAAGATGTAATGTATGTGTAACTTCCCTAGTTTGTACTTTTTCTTGTAATGTATACAGGATAGATACAATACCAGAGAAAGAAATACTTCAAAATCCTCATATATTCTGCATTAAGGAAGTAAGTCAGATAAATGAAAGTCCGAAACAGTAATAGTAGCTGGAGGCACAAAAGCAGTGAGGGGAGCAGAGGGAAACAAGATACAATAATATTACATGTTCCTGACAATGTGAACAAATTATTTTGTTTGCAGTTAATCCCATTATATCTTCCTTCTCAAGATTTAAATTTCGTTTATTGGTGTATGTTGGTAAGCTGTCTGATGCATAAGCAACACTTTCATATACTAATTATTTTTGTGCAAAAACAATGAAGACTTGATCCTTATTAAAACCTACTGTAAGAAAACAAAAACAGTCATATATATTACTTTTTTTACCCCATCAAATTGAAAGGGAATGTGTTCCACGGAAACACAGTATTCAAAGTCTCCCTCGAGGCAGAAGGAAAGTTACCAAAAGGGAGAGAAACTGGTCCACAAACTATCATTACAAGTTAACCAAATAACTATGAAAAATTGACATAGTGCTTCATAAAATGAGTGAAAAAATTGAAAGGAGTTCAGATTTATCTCTTGGTGTAATAAAATACGAGTTTTCTTCAGGAACCAATTCTAAATCATTGAATCATTTCTGGGGACTCCACACGGAGATGCACTGAAGCACACGTTTGCCCCCTCCCCGCCCCAGATAATCTCTCTAGAGAGGTTTCTGCCTTCTGGGATCCTGCATTCTGGACATCAGGAAGAGGCTACCAGGTAAGATGAAGTCAGAAGACGTATTTGTAAATTAATCTGCAGAAACAGATTCAGAAAAGAATCACATTCAATAGCACAACAATGACAACATCCTGTGTGTTTTCTTTTAATGAGTATGTTTAGGGAGGTTAGAATTCAAACAAATTTCTACTATCTTCAAATGGGTACCTTGAGGACTCCATCATCACTTCTGGCAAGATAGCAACATATATACTCACTCCTGGAGATTGTATTTTTCTGCTTAGAAAAGAAGTCCAAGAAACTCTGTCACAGTGCAGCTTTAGTAGATTTAGAGCCTTTCAGTATTTTGAAGGCTGACTAAAGAACAAGAAATTTTGTGAAGCATTTAAATCTCAAGATAAGTGAAGCATTTAAGTTCCAAGACTCCCTAGTGCATCACACCTGATTGTTCTTTCAGCTGCTGCCAATGATGCAGCAGGTGTACAGAAGTAAGTAAATGCACCTACCTTTCACCTATTATTAGCAGAGGGGTCACCTTACCCTTTGGATTTGGCTTGAAAGAGAAGAAGCCTAACCTCTCCTCTGAAATGGTGGCTGTCTCTAATTTCTAAGCAAGCATTGTGACATTTGACAGGAATGACAGAATTTATCAACATTCTGAAGCTTACACTGCCAGACCATAAGACCACCGCACTTTTTAACAGGATACCTATGATGCTGAGATAACTGTTTCATCTTCACAGCTACCACTCCCACACATGTCCATACAGTAAGGTATGAACTACATCTTTGAAGCTGTGAACATTGTCAGTACGAATGTTAAGCCTCTAAAAGTGACACTGGTGCAGTGGAAGAATAAGAATTGGTTGGAGCACAAGCCCTTGATTGCCAGAGAACTTCTAATACTTGCAGCACTGATGGTCACAAGCTGAAGCATCCCACAAAACAGGGCATAACATACAGACACTTCTGCTGTGGTTTAGGACTGTTCAGAACGTCAGGGGATGCCTCTTAAAGACTGAGATGTAAGTTTCTCAGCAAGGATGCTAGCCAGCTGGTGATGTTAGAGAACATATGCACCAGCTACACTGGCAATTGATGCTTCAGGCACAGCCTCAAGAGATGTCTTCCTCCATTCAAAGGGAGGCAAGCATACAGCTGGGTGTGCACTGACATATATGCATGTAAATAGCTGAGAATGCATGCGTATACACTGATGCAAAGAGAGAAGCCAAATACACACTGAGCCAGAGTTAACACAGGAATTTTTAATGAGACTCTGAAAAGTGGCCTCTATAATGAGTATATTTCTGTCACTGCAACTTCAGCAAGCTTTTAGAAGATGCCTTCAGTTTCATGCCAAGTACTTCACATAGATATTAATGCAATTTGCTTGAAAGTTCTGCTGACACACACCATTCCATGGTGTTAGACCTTGTTAACACACACAGTGTTAACACACACCTTTTGTTAGACTCCTACCCCATGTTACTCACAAAAAGAAAAAACAACACTCAAACAAATTTAAGGAAAAAGTGATTTGTTATGCATATCAGAACAGGGAATTCTTTATGAAAATACATAACCTAGCTTCATACATGTATAGCGAGTGACAGGTGCAGTTCATTGTGTCCTTTTTCTCTCTGTAGCTTCAGCTTCAAAAACAAGTTTTCAGTATAGAAAAATAAATTTGAAGAAATTTCTAAATTGTTCTGTTTAATGAATCCTGCCCCACAATTTAGGGCACACTTTTCATCACGTAGTTCGCATCATTATGATGTTCAACTGGTAGTTCAGAGAATACCCAAGTAGATGCTGTAACAAAATATGAATCCCCAACATCAAAAGCTGTGCGTATAAAAAGCAGCTTCACAACTGAGCACTTAGCACTAACGCAGTATTTGTCACAAAATTAGTCACATACAGCTGTTATTCACATAAATCAACTTCACACAAAGATTTCTGTATTTAGAATCACAAAATCATTAAGACTGGAAAAAGCCATCAAGATCATCCAGTCAAACTACCAACCCAACAGTACCATGTGGCTACCAACCATGTCCCTCAGTGCCACATCTGCACATTTCTTGAACATCTTCAGGGACAGTCACTCCAACACTTCCCTGAGCAGCCTGTGCCAGTGCCTCAACATTCTTTATAGAATCATAGACTAATTTAGCTTCAGTCCACGTGCACTGCATATGCATTGTTTGCATTTTGTAACCACTCACTTTTAACTGCTTTAAGTAAAAGTTAAAGTTACACACCGTGATATAAAGGGAATTTACTTACACTGTCTAAAAAGTAGCATCAAGAAAAAACAAAACCAGCAAGCTTTTGGATTAAGTCATCTCCGTCACCAGCCAAATTCACTTAATACATCTGAAAAATGCGCAAGTCTTTCAGTACTTGTGCAATATTGAGTAATGTTCTCATTACATTACATTTGGAGTAATTTCTTCACAAGAGGATTTTACTGAGGTACTAAACCCAATTTAATTCTGATTTGTGCACAAGGACTACTGGCCACTTACAACATCACCCCCTACTTTTACTTGATTTTTTGTTTTAAGTTCAACTCTATTAGCAAAGCATATCTCACAGACCTACTAGCTTTATTTTCTTCTTAAGAATGGCTAAGACAGCACAGTAACTGTGTGAAAAGTAAAGTAAAAACATTTTGAAAGGAAAAGAGGTATAATTTTGTGCAGATTGTCTAGATAGGAACTCTTCAGACAAAAAAAAAAAAAAAACAACAACAAAAAAAGTCACGGGAAAAAGGTTTTATTGACCTGATTCTCTTGAAATATACTATCTTAAATATGCTTTTACGTGCTCAATTTTGTTGTTTTTTGGTTTGTTTCAATCTAATATTACACAAAAGTAGTATTCTTTCAAAACTTTCAGAGAAGCTCTACCAGGTACTTAGTTCACACTGATGAGAAAGTATTGAACTGCAAAAAAAGAAACTGGTGTTGTATACATCTTAACTTTTGTCAGGAATAAATAGCCACAGTTTAGAGTAGTAGCACAAAGGGTTAGACAGAAGCAAAGAGCTCTTACCAGGTCGTACACAATGCAAGGTACAGAATTATAGAATGGCTTGGGTTTAAAGGGACCTTAAAGAGCATCCAGTTTCAACTTTGTGTACTTGACAACATTTCAAATCAAGCATTAAATCAGTTGACTACATGCTAAATTCTACTTTTTGCCTATTCACCGAATTTGCAGTCCACTGCTAAATTTCATGAATACTTGATGCATGATACTTAGCTTCCCAATGAAAAAGCCCCAGTGCAAGTTAAATTAGCCCAGTACATCAAAATATCATTAATCTTAAAGACTCTACAACCCCTTAAAAATGATCACTTTATTGTATTTTATTTAATAAAACAAGCTATCCCTTTAAGTAAAGATTCTGACAATGCAACCTTGCTCACAAGGTCAAAAGATGTTGTGCTTCTTACTTCAGTAAACACATGAGTTAGTGAAACCTTAGATAAAAGGATGATAGGAAAGTATTCTTTTACATTTAGTGTGTCAATAAACAAAATGAGCAGATAGCTACTATCAGGCTAGTCAATTTATCTTCACATTTAGGTATCACAAGTTCCACCAGGAGGTCTGGAGAAGTCCATCTGGGATGACTTTGTGCCCAGATTAACAGCCTACGCTAGACATGCCATCAAGCAGCAATCAATTCCAATGTTTAAGTCTTTAACTGTAACTGCTTTCTGAAAGACTTACAAACTATTTCTTTACCATAAGGGAACCTAAAGTATGACATACTGTGAAGGCAGAAACATACATACCAAAGAAAAGCACTGCCCACCACTACCATACAAGCAACCTATAAACAAGCAGGGTTCACATTTTAGCATAATATTATGGAAAATGTCTCTGGCATAAAACCCCCCTGGGGTCTTGCCCCTGGACACGTACCCATTGTGTTAATGCCATTCAAGTGCAGCAAAATCCTGAACAGGTGAGATACTCATATGTTCATAAATCAAGTCAATACTAGATTGACCACAAATAAAGACTGTGTGTAGTCATTTCTCCACCGCCTGACAGCTTTCACCAAAGACAGGAGAAAACTGGAAGTTTGGCTGCTGACCTGTCCCTCAGCTGCGGAGCATGGTTTTTCCCCATTGCCTTTATGGAACACTGGAATCTTAACTGCCCTAGTCAGAGAAACAGGACTCTTTGCTGATGCACAGGGGTAAGACTGTAAATAAAAAAGCTATTCTAGTCTGACAAAGAGCAGCATCGCCCCACATGAGTGCAAAAGCTCTCTAAGATGTGAGCAGTATGCCTAGAGTAGAGGAAGTGGTCTTTAAAGAAAACATGTTTTTGATTGCACACCTGTATCGTTAAAAAAAAAACAAAAAAACAACTGAGTGCACACTCTCAATATACATATATTTATTTGTAAGTTATATACATTTACTGCCGTACTGACTTGTTATAAAACAATTCCAAAAATTGAAATTGAAAAAAGGACGAGATTAAATAAACATTTATTTTCTTCCTGCCCCAATGAACTGTCTCACACTCCAAGGGACGTGCACTCAACTTTGGAGACAACTGCACTACAGCAACAAGCCACTATTACCAATGTACTGGTCCCACTGTGGGATAAGGACATGGGAGCCACACTTTCAGCAATCCAAGACACTAAACTGCACAACAGAGACAGCTTTATTCTGCAGAAACCACTTTCAGTGGTATGCAGCCACCATTTAATAACAGTACAAGCTGAATACTGTGATTTTTCCTCGCTGCTTCTGTGATGTACTACATAAGCAAATTACCTGGACTTTTCCGAACTCTTTTCTTGTGTTCCAGTCTTTGTCTCAGATAATGAGAAGCTGGCAGTGGAACTGAGTTGCTATTTCAGTCCTAATCCTGAACAGCTGACTGGTGTGGAAATACAGACATTAGCTGCAATTACTCAGCTAGGGTGAAATTACATCTTATAATTCAAGTCATTGTCTTAAGATAAAGGAAAAAAAAATCAATAGCATAGAATCTCCATTGCCATTTCACTGTCAAAATAACTTATCACTGAATAAAACCCAAAAACTTAATTACTTCTCACTACCAATAAGAGTAGAAACCAGGGTTTCTTAAGAAGCCATGTGTTTCTTAAAAAGTGCACCTGTAATGACAGAAAGAGGAAGCTGCATGACCACCAGAACTTTTAAGAAAACATCCTGAACATACATCAGCAGTTCCTAGGAAAGGAACTGTTCTATCCTCCAAATTATATACAAAAACATGTGAATGTGACGCGGAAAGGAGTAATTTCTAAAAGAGTCATTTCATTGCAACATAGGCATTGAGTTTTAATGACTAATCCTCCAAGATACTTCTTTTCAAATTATGAATGTCTACAGGTCATTTAAACTTGCTTTATGCATAAGGAGCCAGTACTCTCACAGGAGGCTAAAAATCAAGAAGTATGTTCATTTATTTATAGCTGAGTAAGTAAGACTTCAGCCAGTATTAACCAATAGGTAGGAAACAAACTTCTCAGAGAGCTATTGATTTCTCCATTGCAACAATCAATTTAATTCAGATTCAACCTTTATTTTTCTTATTTTCAAGTTTCTAGTATTCTGCAATGCTCAATATAAGGCTCACTAACACCTTCTTTTTAGAGCTTTATTTCAATAGACTGAAAGAAGCAGTATTTTTCATCAGGTCCATTTTAACAGCTTCGATCATCTCCACAGAGTGTAAGAAGAGCAGCCATGAAAAATTACAAAACATTCCAGTCCATTTAGATAGACTCAGCATCTTTGTTCCTGTAAAAGTCCTGAAAGGGATGTGAAATGAGAGATCTCAGCAAAGAGGTGTTAACTTTTAATTCCAACTCCAAGCAGAAATAATACTGAGGTTAATACATTGTCAAATCCTACTTTGCTGAAACATACTTAGAAATTCTATTTACCTGAATAAAAAAGGAGTTTCTAAAAATATTGTTTCTTTCTTACTGAGCTGTTTTCTCCTATTTAAAGGGAAAGCTTTTTTAGTATTTATGTGCTTCATATGTTTAACTACATACAAAAATGAGTAGTCATATTTTTAAAGAAGCAAAGAATGTGACAGTAATGTACAAGCACGCTTAAAATCCCTTAATTTAAACATTTTTTGTTTATTGATGCAGGGTCCAAAATCCCCAAATAATTATTGGGAAAGCCCACTGCCATCTAGTTGTATAAACACAAATAAGCCCAAGATAACACCCCAAGCACCAACAGTAATGACAAAGGTGGAAGAGATAGCCTAGTCAGGCATGAAATTGATTTTATAATAGCAAATATCTGTTGCCTTCCGTGTGCTAAGTAAATAATTCTAAAGAAGAGAGTAAAGATAATAAAAACAAAATCATTAACTGCTCCTACTAAATCAAAAGAAAGAGAGAAACCTGTTCTCATATTGACCCTGAAGCCTGTTTAATAGCTAATTAAAGCAATTACTCCAAGCATGACGAAGCCCTTAATCATCAACAACTTCAGATGCAGAGGTGCTTAGTTTTTTTTACTGTTGTTGTTTTTGTATTTTTTTTTTTCTTCGGAGATAACAGTATTTTATATAAATAATAGGGTTATGCCAGAAGAACTTTCATCAGTTAACCACTGCACGGTTAACCACTGACAGTCCCCAGACTTCGACTAGTCTGGTTATTAAGAAATCTGCACATATTTTCCCAGGTTTGACTACTCACCAGAAGTAAGATTGAATAACATCAAGTGCTTTTATAAAAATGATTGCTCTAAATCATTTGAAGATAGCTTGAAAACGGACTTTTTTTTCCATGCACGGGAAACAAAATTGATAGCCAACTGAAATCCAATGTTATTGCAATACGGCTACAGAAACGACTCTGCAGGACTTCAAACACATTTAGAATTCTATATTCCCTCATATTACTTACCCTTCTTAAACTTACTGTGGTTGCTTTTGTTCTCTGCTCCGAAGCCAACTCATACGGACTTAAGATTCCTAGATTCATAAGCTCCAGTCACAAGTAATATTTTATTTTAAATAAAGTTTTAAGTTCGATAACTTTACATAGCTTTCATGACTAGCTATCTCATAACATACCTAGTGTTCTAAAGGAGCTAACAGCTTTTATTTTAATTATTGATCATTTTTAAGTTACTACATAACCAAAACTTGAAGCAATAGCTTGACCAGTATTAACTGTTCAGCTTTACAGTTTATCCGGTTATAAATTAGATGATTAAAATTTAACAAAAAGTAAAGGTGACTTTAGTAGACGTTTTAGATTGGTTTGGGTTGGAAGGGACCTCAAAGCCCACCCAGCCCCAACCCCGTGCCATGGGCAGGGCTGTCACCCACCAGCTCAGGCTGCCCAGGGCCCCATCCAACCTGGTCTTGAGCACCTCCAGGGATGGGGTACCTACAGCTTCTCTGAACAACCTGTTCCCCTGCCTCACCACCCTCACAACGAAGAATTTCTTCCTCACATCTTATCTAAATCTACTCTCTTAGTTTAAAGCCATTCTCCTTCTTCCTGTCACTACAGTAACTAACAGAGAGTCCCTCTCCATTTTTCCTGTAGCCCCCCTTTATTTTCGTCAAGAGCTGTTAACAACTTTACTATTTCTGCCCACACTTAAGATCCAGTAAACAAGGTATTCATGTCTAGATGAATAGATAAAAAATATGGAAATGCAGTAATAAAAACATAAAGGACGTTCCTATGGTTTTTAAGAAAGATGTAGACAAATTATGCCCTACAATGGATGGGGAAGTTCCCAAATAATTTCAAAGAGTATATACATTACTAAAATTAAAAAGCACTGAAAAAAAAATTCTATGATGCTGATGATGATAGCATAATAAATGGAAGTTCTTTCACTGAGAACTAGATACTCCTGAAAACCTGAAAGTTTCCTTCGATTAATAAAGCAGAACACCTTGCCTTTAACCAACCTGACTTCTAACTACTTTCTAAGCATTACTGATTCCATATGGAATTTTCTTCAGGCAGCTGATTAACTGATTTGTTCTTATTTATTTTTCTTTACACCTGGAAATCTGCACAGACAGACATACTATTCAGAGATAGCTGGCACATATATTCCCCCACTTGACCATTTGGTTCAACCCTCTGATGCTATCCTTACATGAATATTTCAACATGAAGCTACAATTAAATCAATTAATCCCAACTGACAGTGAGTCTCACATACCATTGATAGATGTGCTGAAGGGAACTTCAGAGGCTGTTAATCTTCCCAATAAAATAAATATATATTTTATAAATATTTATATTATATATATATTATTTATATTTATATATATTCTATAGACAAAGAAAATAGCACTATTTGATATGCTTATGTTAAAAGCATTTTCCAATATGTATCTGCATTTTTCTTGAAAATTCTATATAACAGTGATAACAGCAAAACAATGTTCAATTTTTATGCTAGAAAACAGCCAAGATAAAAGAAATTCTAAGGTGGACCACAGATGAAGGAGAACAAGCTATTTATTGAGCAAACTGCTTGTACTTAAGAAGTGCTACCTGAGCTGTTAGCAAAGGTTGAGGCATCAATATACTTTGCTTGTTTCATTTAAGATGGAAAACCTCTTACTGCACTGATCCAGACAACATTGTACTCAGTACAGCCTGAACACAAGTACTTGTATGTACACTGAGGCACTTAAATGATATAGTGCTCCCATTTTAATTTACAGAAAGTCAAAAACTGGACTTTATANATTATATATATATTATTTATATTTATATATATTCTATAGACAAAGAAAATAGCACTATTTGATATGCTTATGTTAAAAGCATTTTCCAATATGTATCTGCATTTTTCTTGAAAATTCTATATAACAGTGATAACAGCAAAACAATGTTCAATTTTTATGCTAGAAAACAGCCAAGATAAAAGAAATTCTAAGGTGGACCACAGATGAAGGAGAACAAGCTATTTATTGAGCAAACTGCTTGTACTTAAGAAGTGCTACCTGAGCTGTTAGCAAAGGTTGAGGCATCAATATACTTTGCTTGTTTCATTTAAGATGGAAAACCTCTTACTGCACTGATCCAGACAACATTGTACTCAGTACAGCCTGAACACAAGTACTTGTATGTACACTGAGGCACTTAAATGATATAGTGCTCCCATTTTAATTTACAGAAAGTCAAAAACTGGACTTTATATTCACTTTGACACACCTAAGGCATATCCTCTGTGAACCAAAATGGTCAGGGCCACAGGACAAGATCACATTTGGCATGCCCAGAAATAAATCCAGAATTCAAAACCTTCCACTACTTCTTACACCTCTAGAGCTCTCTACATATGGAACCCTACATATGCCTTCAAGCATAGCTCCTGGGGTAAACTCACGCACCCAATCTACAAAAAACTAGGACCAACAGTCAATTCAAGATTCACTTGCACACTTGCATGTTCTGATCACAACGACACACTGCTCCATTTGCTTCAACTGTACATTCCTTGCCAACACCAGTCCCACTTACACAGCCAGTAAACTTCTAACAGCAAATACCCTGAATAAACAGAGGCAACATAGACAAGGCCCTAAAAGGAACCTTTCCACAGCACCAATTTATTTTGGAAGTTTCCATCTGCTAACTATTCTGTGAAAACCACTGTCACCAGGATCTCAAGCAGCCAGGCGAAGACCAATAAGAACTTCCTCAGGCTTCAGGAGAATTTACACACGCTAATATTTTGCAGCCCACTGCCAACCACCCAAGGTGTCTCGTCCTACTCCTCTTTACATTTCGACATAGTCTGCGAAGATGGAGCATGCTGGAAGGAAGGGCCAGTTGGAAGGCATAGGGAATAGGGACGGATGTCATGTTCACAGTGTTGCCAGTATCTCTCCAAAACTAGAAGCTAGGTAGGAAATCAAACTTGTCACTAAAATAAATTTAAGGGCATATATATTTATTTTTCCCAGAAAAAGTTTGCCCTCAGTCAGAAAAAAGTTTCTGGCTGTCATCCAAAACTACAACGCTGGCATTCCTCTGATGGCCCCGACTGAAAAGGAAACAAGTTTTTTGATGGAAACAAAGCATTCCTTAGTGAGATGCATAGCAATCCTCTGCCTCTTCCCAAAACAATTCTGCCTTCTGGGTTTAATCGGCAGTAACTGCTCCATAACTGTGCAAACCTCTGAGCCACATGAAACTTCTGTATTTGGCAAGAGAGAATTATCAACTTTAGATTTAGAGAAATTATTTTTGAAACATTAGACTTATTATGTAACTGGAACTCCTTACCACTTGTACTGCTGTTGGGGCGTAACCCAGCAGACAGCTACACACCATACAGCCATTTGCTTCTGGTCAGTTATCTCCCCAACTAACAAACAGTGAAGTACAACTGACAGAACCCCATGCTGGCTGAGGTGGGCAGTGCCCTCTGTGTCCCTGTGTCCCAGCCCCTGCTCCAGCAGCACCACCCAGAGCAGGGTGCCCAGGCCATGGCCAGGCGGCTTCTGGAGAGCTCCAGGGAGGAGACCCCACAGCCTCTGGGCAGCCTCCCAAATTTTTATGTGCATAATACCTGAACTTAATGTAGATAAACCCTATACTAACGAAACCAATATAAATTACACAATTAAGCTAACAGAAAAAGAAGATTAATGATGCAGAACAAACCCTCCTTTGACTCTACAATATACCTCATTCCTTTTGAGAATTCTTGTCACTCCTGCCTCAACTGGCAAGGAAAACAAGAGTTTTTTGAGAGTATATGTGAACAAAGGCTGGGCTCCCTCAAAGTTATCTTGAAGGAATGTGATAAAGACTCCTTGAATCACTGAGAGTTCAAGGAGCTCACTCATCCTGCAGGTCAATCTACATCAAATTTGGATTAGCTTGGAGAAACGGTAACAGTCTTCCAGTTAATGGTCTTATAAGCTTATAGCGCTTTGCTATTGCTATACTACTATACCAATGTTCTCCTACTCCTTTCTTGGCCTCTCTTTCCTCTCCAGGAACATTTTGCCCTTTCAACAAGGAAACAGCACAGTCCACACATTTACCCATTAATGACAGCTCCGGCAGGAGACAAGAATGAGTCTCCTCCCGAGACATGGAGGGCAATTCGCTTTTGGCATAGCAGCAGCGTCCTATAGGCAACAAACATACATTTCAGAAGCTAGTTGTTAAGCTCCTGTTGCATTCTCCTCTCCTTAAACATGGATATGAGATGGCAGTTGATTTCTTTAATAAAGGGTTGTAGAAACAGAGCAGGAGGAAAAGGTTTAAAACTGGAAGAGGGTAGATTTAGACTAGATATTAGGAAGAAATTATTTACTGTATGGGTGGTGAGACTTTGGAAGTTTGCCCAGAGAGGTTGTGGATGCTCCAGCCGTGGAGGTTTTTGAGGCCAGGTTGGATGGGGCTTTGAGCAATCTGGTTTAGTGGAAGGTGTCCTTGTCTATAGTCGGGGGGGGGGGGGGCGACTGTAACTGGTTGACCTTAAAGGTTCCTTCCAACCCAAACCATTCTATGATTCAGCACATGTTGTAATTAAAGAGACCACCAGAAATGTGAAAATGTTCATTGAAAAATATTAAAAACATACTTTTTCATCAGTTACCATTTTTTACTTTTGCAGCCACCCGTATCTCTAACAACTGGCAATATAGATTAAATAAGCTCTTCTGAAAACTCCAACAGCTACTTTCTTCCTGCAATAAGACTAAGTCAGATGTTAAAAGTCAAATCATCTTCCCATTTTTTGAAAAAATATTTTTTGATGTAATGCTGCTTTATTAGAATTAGGGTCTGAAGTAGCTCTTTCCCAGAGTTAATCCTCAAAAGATTCCCTCTGTACCATTTCAGAGACAGAAGCCAATCCTAACACCACTCAACGTCTTCTGTCAATGCAGCTCTACTTTTGCAACTTTTTTTGTTTCAAGTGATAATAAATCTTAAGACATTATTTACTCTCACCCTTTAAAAAAAAACACTGTTTTCAAAGTTAACTTTGTAGTCATCACTTTGACTATATTGACTGAAATATGCCAGAAGATCACAGAGCAGAATCAGAGCTCTGGACAGTCACACTTCAGGAACAAAACAGCAAAGATGCTGTTCATCTTTCCTCAGACCAGCTTGACACCTCTCCATATCTTAGCTGTTAACTGTGATACCCCCTCTGCATCATATATGCAATACATATTATTACAATGGAAAATGCAATGTTAAAACTTTTTAAACTGCTTTTGAACTACAAATTTATATTCTTGAAGATTTCAAAATTAATGTGCAAAAAGTAAACTGTATTTACTGTATAGATTAAAATATTCTGTTCTAAAGATGAAAATCTCTCTCTAAAGAGGGCTTATGCTAACACATCTTGCTCCACAGAAATGTTTCAACAGTGTCAAATACCTGACAGCCAGTGACCTCAACTTTCTTGGGACTGCTCATGATAAGCCAGCTGTTTACATGGCTCTTTTTCAAAATCTCCTCTCCTATCCTAACCTTCTCCTATGCAGACTGTTGACTGCAAACAGAAGACTCTTGGTCTTCTGAAAGTGAAAGCCAAAAGTCCTTTTTATGAATGAGTTGGACTGATATACAACTTATGTACACAAAGCAAAAATGAACATTATGATACACATTTTAATATGAAGAATCCCATTACTGTTGTTCAAGTTTCAAATGATTCTTAGGATGAAAAAAGGCCGAGCAAATGGACAGGTCTGATCTGGAAGCTATTAGTCACAATGAAGGATGACATGATACAAGCTAGTTAATGTATGAGGTAATCTTTGTCCTATAGACCATCCTGCAAAGCAGCCTTTGCTGGAAAATGCCTTCGGAAATTAAAAAGATGCTCTGTGTTTAACTGTTGATAAATAAAGTATCAAAAGCTACTCCATTCATTCTTGTCACAATAGTGTACAAACATATTTTAAGCATACTGACTCCTTCAAGCAACTTCTGAATGTTGTCACCCCAAAAAGTCACGTAAAGTTAAGATCTTAAAATCTGAGGAGATAAAGTCCTTAGCACTACTTCATTCCTTTCTTTTTTTTTTTTTTTTTTTAATTGCAAGAGAACATTCAGAATCATGCATTTTATCAGTTTGTATTCTCCTCACAGCATCAGAACTAGGAGAGAAATGTCATTCCTCAAGTCTGCTGCACAAACTCTTTTCACTGAAAAGCCAACTCATGCATTGTGCAGGTTCTGGAAATCATCCAGAAGAGAGTTGACAGGGGAAACATATAGAGCTGCCAATTGTCACTGTTTGAGCAAATTTCGTGGGGACAAAGAGAGAAATCATGCTTTTAAATGACATGATGAAGAGCTAGACCTTATTTGCAGATTTTATCCTATTTATCCATTAAGCAAGTACTTCTGCAAGGTACTCATGATATGATAACAGATTGGACAAGAATACAAATCTTAAAGTGCACACTGCCCATTTTTCAGTCACACTGTTTAACTGGGCATGTAGTTAAAAGCACTTCAAACCTCTAGTGCTGGTGGCTTTGCATTCTGGACAACCCCCACGAAGTGAAATCAGACCTGTACCACCTTCAGCCTTTTCTTACAGACACACAACTGATGTAGAGTTCCAAAGCAGGGTAGCTGCAGGTAGTCAGTTCCTCAATATATAGGAGTCAGAGTCCTCACTCTCATATTCTCATAACAACTCTGTGGGTCTGCAGTTAATTAATACTGAGGATGCCTCAGCCACTGGGCATGTGAAAAGCAGCACAACAAACAAAACGATGATTTCTTCCAAACTACAGTAAAAAAAGACAGTAAACAAGATAGCACAGAAAAGATGTCACCAGGATAATTCACTAGAGCGATGTGAGAGCGCTAGAAAAGTCTCTTCTGACATTTTGCTGGCACATTCATGCATTGATGGAGTAGGCCAAGCAAGCAGCATGGATTTTGCTTTCTTTAATAGTTTGCTAGGGTGAAGTAGTGTTTTGCTAGAGGCAACAAGAACCGAGGAGAAAGAATTAAAAATAAATAGGCCAGAACAAAGCGTATTTTCAATTTCAGTTGAAAAAGCAATGTAGCAACAATTTTCTCTTCTTTTAGTATGAAAAACATTGCTGGCAAACTGCAATGTCACCAATGTAAAACAAAGACTAAGCAAAAAGAATATTTGGTGTTTGCTTTTCTTCATTATTATAAAAGTTTCTGCTCTACTGAAAAGTTCACTTACCTGCAGTGAAGGTACAAAAACAACACACAAATCTAATATACTCACTCTTTACATTTGAGTTTCCACTGAGATAAAATAAATGAAACCAGGATTTTTATTTATGTCTGGGTTAGCATTTTTTCCACACAGGGCCCAAAAAGTAATAGTTTAGGTCATGAAGGTCAAATAAAATTCAAAGATCAGATAGATTAATATAGAAGGGTTATGAAACTGCCTTATCCTAAGAAACGTGGGTTTTATTTCATTCTTAAGGAGCTCAGACATTGAAAACTGAAGTCACCCTGCCAGAAGTTTCAGTGGTTGACTTGTATCCCTACTGTCTCCTAGTCCTTAAAGTGAAAATAAAGCAGTGTTACTGCAATTTACTGTTGTTACTTTTTCACAGATCTATTAGAGATAAATAGAGTCCTCCTTCACTACACTGCTTCTCTGTTGTTTTCTAACGTGCTGTTTATCCTAACATAGGATAAACTACCTCTCTTCTTAACTTCTGCTTTGGAAGTCACAAATTCCAGATCATGAATATTCTTGATCCTCTCCATCACACTGTGTTTACCTGGTTCTTATCTTTCTTAAAATTTGGTGCCCAAAATGGGGCAGACTGATGCAGAAGCTTAGCCATTGCTGACCAAAGCAGTATCTTCACATGCAGAAGAGCTTGACACCACTGAATTTCATGTAAGTTGTGATCAGCTACAATCTCACGCTATTTCTGAAGAACTGAAGAAGAATTTAGTTATTTCTGAATTTCATTTCCAGTGTCAGTGTTAGCAGGTTAGGCAGGGAGTAGTGCAGAACCCCGAACTCATTTACTTCAGACCATTTCTTCAAACTGCCAAGCTCCTTTGAAATTCTAAATACATCCCTTCTGCATCCCAGCAGAAGCTCACTACTCTGTCACAAATATCCATAGCACTCCAAATACTAACTCCAGCAATCTTCAGGCAGACAAGCCTCAGGACTCCCTTCTATACAGTAATTCCTTTCAGAAGAGGAATGCTGAAAACTGTGCTAGATACAGTTTGCAAAACAATTTTGGGCCTGGATTGCCTTCCTTTCCTCTAAGCTATTCTTCCCATGATTACCTTATGAATATCCCGTTTCAACAGCTTACAAGAGCCAGTGTGGATGACATTGAATGTCTATTTTCATAGACTCCTCAAATTGTGGTAAGCAAAAGTCAGGAGACTCAAATCTCACGTCTGAAATTGAATCCTTCCCCTCGCTGAGCTCATCTTTATAAAGGAAACATTACTTTATTTAGAATTACCTTATTCAGAACAGCTATGCTCTACTTTCTCCTGTTAGCTGGAGAGTTATTAGACTTAACCCCATAGATTCCTCCAGCTGATCCTACCTGCTTTTTAAAGCTCCAATTCTGATTTACCAAGGCAACTGGAGGGCCTTAAACACTCGTGCCTCGATATATGAAAGTCAGGTCACAGGTGATGTTCTTACAGTACTGTTCAGAAGATTCTGAGCAAAAAGCACGACATCAGCACATTTAGAAGAGGATTTAAACAGGTTCCATTTTAAAGAAACATGGTTACTAAAGCCTTCATTCATACTCTAGAAATAGTACTCTACATTATAAAATAAATCAATGGGCTACTGATTGGATTTTAAATGGTTTTGGCATTTTACTAGTACTTTCTCAAAACATTAAATGCTTAGTTTGACTTCAGTTGATCTTCAGGTCACTTAAATCCCGAGTATGGAAGATAAATAGATATATAGCTGCTAGCGCCATCAAAAGCCATGAAGGTGACTAAATACACCTGGAAATCTGAACCTGAGTTTCTCATTCTGAGGTCTCCACTGGCACAACAGTGACAGTTTTTCCTTGTTACTTCCCATCATGTGACAGCAAATATATCAAAGGCTTGCAGCGAGTCAGGTAATATTATAACAGACTACGAAATCATCAGCATCATTTGGAATTTTTATATTTTCTTTTATTAATATCTTAAAATGTTTGAGCTTCCTCTAGCACTACATTTTTATGTAATGCATGAGAGTTACTTACACACTTCCATTTCCGAAAGCATTGCTTTTAACGCTTGCACAAGCGCAGCAGGAACAACAGTAATCAATTTGATTTGGCCTTATGAAACAAGTGTCATTTTGATAAATGATCCTAATTAAGCTGATATTTCAGGTATAAAGAGTATTGAGTTAATGTGTTGGCACCTCTCTAGTTATAGTCAGACAAGTACAGATGTTGCAATAAAGCAGCAGTAGTACATTATTAACATTGCAAGTCACTCAGTTTGCATTCACTAGTTTGATCAAAGCCACACAACTCAGCAACTGAAGGAAAATGCTGATTTTAAGTTTTAATTATTCAGCAACATACACAAGTAGTAGCTCCAGGAAGTTTCAAAGCTATAGGTCATTCCTTGATGATCCATACCCAGCATGGAAATGATTAATTAGCCCAGTAGCAGCACACTACTTAGGGCAGAGAGTCACATTTGTTTAGAAAACCTTGCTCCAACAGCAAAAGACAAAACCTGTGTTTCTTCTCCTTTACATAAATCTAATTACAGGATGTCCTGTTAAGGCTAAAAGACATCATACATTTACATAAATCTAATTATAAGATGTCTTGTTAAGGCTAAAAGACATTATACACTTCTATGGAGTGCTTTCTTACTCTGTGGAAGTCTTTGATACAGGGCATATGGTTGGCAAATACAGATTTGTTTTATATTTAGCAACGGAGGCAGGTAAAATAACACACTAACCATCTGCTCCAAAGTCAAATGACTCTAACATTTTCCTCATTTTTCTACAGAGTATTTTGTAGCCCTAAACTAATTTATTGCACTTAGCAATTTATAGAGAATTGCAGATATATTCACTATTAAAATACAACATTCTAGTGAGGCAGCTGCTTTCTTACCTTGCTTTCCAGTTACAACTACTACAAAAAAGCATTGCTTTGCAGCTTAGACACCACTAAAAGCAATTACAACACAGTCAGGTAGGTAACCACAAACACTGCTGGGACATTGCAAGCAGTTCTGTCCCCGAACATTGCTGGCACGTCAGCTGAAGCTTGAGCTAACTGCTGCGATAACTTGGTTTCCGCTAAACATCAAAGGACTATACACTGCTTCTAGAAACAACAATAAGCTCTTAGCTGCTGTGCAGCAGGCAGCAGAGTGTCCTGAAAGCTCCTTCCAACTCTCAAAATCCATCTCCTTGGAAACACCTCCAGAACAGTAGAAAGTGAAGGGGTGAAGAAGTGAAGAAGCACACTCTTAGAGCAACAAGTTTCAAAGGCATTTCAAGAAGCCTGCCACAGCTACTCAAAATCTGGCCCTTTAGAAACTACCTTCCTTGAGTTTTGTGTGCTGTTTACAACAGCACAGGCAGAAAATAAGTTCTGATGTTTCTTGTATCCAATTACACATCTCCTTAGGGGTTTTCTCTTGCAAGACAGCCAAGAGAAATGCTTACTGCATTACCTTCTGAAAGGTTCCCTCTGGAGTATAGAAGGATCCTGTTCTTGATATGCCCCAGTTAAAAGTCAGGGCATTCTCCTCCAGGTGTTTTCCCCACAGAGGTACCTTGGTATTACATCAAGTCTGCTTTCACATTACAGACCATGAGGTAGGAATCAGTTCCCATGCTTGTAGTATCTTCCAGGCTGACACATTAACTACAACAGCCTGCAATGGTACATGCATCTGAGGTAGCTCACAGAGGTGATTGCTGAACTGCTCGCTATCATCTGTGAAAGGTCTTGGTGAACAAGACAGGTGCCTGAAGATTGGAGGTGTTATGGTTTTATGATTTTTGTTGTATTATTGATATTCCACATCATAACATCATGTGGTGTATTGGGAGTTAAAGAGTTAATGCTCCAGCTCCATGGATCATCGATAGTTCTGGGTGTACCTGTCTGAAGGTACCTGTCTGGGTGTACCATCGTCTGAAGGGCGATGGCAAAAGTATAAATACAGGGAGGCGTGGCAGGTTGATTATATCACCTTGCCACAATCTCGCAATGGTAAGCGTTATGTGCTCACCATGGTGGAGGCAACCACTGGGTGGCTTGAAACATATGCAGTACCCCATGCTACTGCACAAAACACCATCTTAGNGGCCAGTCAGCCTCACCTCCATTCCTGGAAAAGTGATGGAACAGTTTGTTCTGGATCCCATCTCCAGGCAGTCAGAAGAAAAGAGAGTTATCAGGAATGGTCAACATGAATTCAACAAGAGGAAATCATGCTTAATTAATCTGATAGCTTTCTATGATGTAATGACTGGCTGGGTAGATGCAGGGAGAGCAGTGAATGTTGGATACCTTGATTTCTGCAAGGCATTTGACATAGTCTCCCACAATATCCTTGTTATGAAACTTAGAAAGTGTGGGATGAGTGGACAGTGGAGTAGATCGAGAACTGGCTGACTGGCAGAGCTTGGTGTGTTGTCACAGAGTTGTCAAGTGGTTACAGGCCACTAGAGGCCTGTAACTAGCCATGTTCCCCAGGGGTCAGTGCTGGGTCTGGCCTTGTTCAACATCCTCATCAACGACCAGAATGAAGGGATAGAATCCACTTTCAGCAAGTTTGCTGATTATACTACGCTGGGAGGAATGGTTGACATGTTGGAAGGCTGTACCATTACTCAACAAGGCCTGGACAGACTGCAGAGTTGGGCAGAAAGGAACCAATAGTATCTTGGGGTGTATTAGAAAAAGCTACATGTGCGTAGATATAAAAAGAATTTTGATGTGCATTCTAAGAATAGCTAGCCACAGAAATACATATTGCAATCATGATCTGGGAAAGGAGGAACACACATATTTTCACATTTATCATTGAATCAAAAGATGAAAAAGAGTCACATAAAATGTTGATTGCATTAATAAGCGTTTGCAGGAAAATAGCATGTAGCAGCCAGTCTGCACATTCAGTTAGTTGCTGCAGTACTTAAAATATCCTTCAACTACAAAGCACATTTCTTCTAGCAGATATAAGTATCTGACAACTTTGCATAGGTCTGAAAACTTCAAATCAGGACGTCAACAACAGGAGCAAGTAACTAAATAAAAGGATACAATGCATAGTGCTCTTTCTCTCACTTACTAGAAAAGCCTTTCTTACTTGTTCTTTTGCATAGATAGGACAAATACCAGACAAAAACTAGAAGTCTAGTATATTGCTCATACCATTCTGGGGACTTTTTTTTGTACTTGAAAATGAAACTGAGTTTTCTTTTTCTGCAGCTTTATCAAAAAGGTAGGGTATCTAAGATTGCCATAAAATCCTGGTGGATGGGTGAGGCACATTAGGAGTCAAAGATCTGTAATTCTTCACCACAGATGTTCCAGACCTTGAAAGGCAGACAAATAGGTTGGAATGCTTTCAGGTCGTTAAGCACCAGTATGAAAGCCAAAGAGACTGATTCATATGCAAGAACATAAGCAGTCCTGGCAAATGACATCAGCTGCTCTGGACACTGGTACCCACTCTTGAAAGAATTTTTCATGCTCAAACTTGCCATCAGATAGGGAACTGCAGGGAAATACAAAAAAGAAAGTCTCTAGAATAGTTCAACAGCACCAAAATGTTGCAGGTAACAGCAATAGCATAGCTGACCTCATCTATAATAATGATAAATGAAAGGATTTAGAATAGCTGGATTTATAATTATGACTATGGAATCTCAGCAAAAACAATATTATTTCCTATTATTAGGAAACATGTATTTTATCCTAGCTGTGAAGAAAAAGATACCTTCAGATAACTGATGTTTTCTATGCATCAAGGATGTTTCCTGCTGCGTTTCCCGGAGGGACTGGTACTGGTTACATGGTGGGGGGTCTGGAGCACAGGCCTTATGGGGACATGCTGAAGGAGCTGGGATTGTTCAGTCTGGAGGAGGCTCAGGGGAGACCTTATTGCTTTTTATAACTACCTGAAGAGAGGTTGTAGGGAGCAGGAGGTTGGCCTCTTCTCTCATATAATTAGTGATAGGACCAGAGGGAATGGCTTCTATAGCTGCACCAGGGGAGTTTCAGGCTGGACGTTTGGAAATATTATTTCTCTGAAAGAATGGTCAGGCACTAGAATGGGCTGCCCAGGGAACTGGTGGAGTCACCAACCCTGGAGGTGTTCAAGGAACGTTGTGTTGAGGAACATGGTTTAATGAGAACTATTGGTGATGGGTGGATGGTTGGACTGGGTGATTCTGTGGGTCTTTTCCAACCTTGGTAATTCTGCGATTTTATGACGATTGCTTCCTGCAAGAAGGAATCAGTAAATACTAGGTTTTAACCAGCAACACCACTGCTGATACAGAGAATTAAAGAATTAGCACCATCAACTGCACCACACATTTGATGTTATCTGAAAACATAACTTGAAGGAACCATGTCATTCACAGGTAGAAGCTGAACATATAGACTATGTCAACACTACAAATAAGAAGAGACTTCCAACTGTTTACCCTTGGCAAAACATTTTCTCTTCCTAGACCAACATCTGGTTACACACACATCCAGACACACAGCTTCACCTGGCTCTGATCTAGGTTGTGCCAGTCTGCAGTGCTGAAATAGCAGCCCACAGAAAGGTGAAAAGAGTGGAAAAATCTCTCATCAAAAGCATGGATCTTTTACTGACACTACTGCTGTCAGTTTTGCAGATGCCAGCTTGCTAAAACCTCAGATGAAAAGTGTTTTTTAAAAAAAGAAAACAACCCAACCATCTAAGGTAGAATTAAAACTTCTTGTGAACTATGAGGAAGTGCAGGTGCTGACAAACATCTTTGAATTTCCCACCTCCACTGAGAAGGTCCAAGAAAGACACAGAGTTAAGAGGGAAAATGCATTATGGCAGAACATGCAGCTGTCAGTGGCTACCTGTAAAGGAGTTAAAACAGCATCTAAGGGACAGGAAATGTTGAAGTGTCCAAGGCTTTACTTTGGTGACAACCTGGATAACGCCTTATTAGAGGAGGGGAATGTATCTTCTGCTCTGTAACAAAAAAAAAAAAAAAAAAGGAAAATT
>VXAB01003071.1:87488-107084 GCA_013399175.1 Odontophorus gujanensis
AAAAAAAAAGGAGAGAGAGAGAAAAAAAAATACTTCAAATAATACAAGGGAGAAAGAAAATAAAAGATGGGTACATCCTAACATTACAGTAGCAGTAAAGCTACTGAAGACCAGAGAAAGTAGAACAAAATGCAATTTGTAAGGGAAACACAAAGTAAAGTATTGCTTCATTTGTTAAAAAATAAAATTTACTAGAGCTGTGAAGATACAAGAAGAGGGTTTGACATTTTCAATCTAGAAGAAAAACCATCACTGCGTTAAGTACTCTGCGTAGTTTGTAAAGAATGAGGCATTACTACCCACTAGACTTCATCTTCACAAAATTTCTCTTAATTTTTTTTCCCACCACAGGTTGCTGAGTATTCCCGAATTAGTAACTCAGAAGCAAGAACGCATACAGGTTGCAACTCACTTCACTGCACCATCTTGTGGTTAACAGCAGCAGCCACAGAAAGAATGATCCACAGCAGCGTGGCCTGGGATTGACAAAACTCCTGCCCTGCTCCACGCTTTAGGGATTCGAACTGAAGCAAAACTTGCCATGGAAAGCCATAGTCTCACTGTCTCACTAAGGTTTCAACTCCAGGCAGAAAACTGCACCTTCTCGCTACAGAGTGTTTATTTTTAAATGTCCACTATAGTAGAGCCTTGTCATCTTGCTTCCTTAACTGCATTTTCCCCTACCTTTTACCTCCGAAAGACAGCAGGTGTTACAGCAGAAGCCACACCTGACCAAGTTCTGCCACACAAGGTTCTAAGTTGGGTTATAAGCCCAAGCTGGAGTACTGCATCCAAGTCTGGGGCCCCCAACACAGGAACGATGTGGAGTTTTTGGATGGGGTCCAGAGGAAGGCCACAAAGATGATCCAGGGGCTGGAGCACCTCTCCTATGAAGACAGGTTGAAGGAACTGAGCTAGCTCAGCCTGGAGAAGAGAAGGCTGCAGGGAGATCTCATTGTGGCCATCCAGTATTTAAACGGGGTTTACAAACATGAGGGAAATCAACATCTAACATGGGTAGATAGTGACAAGGCAAGGGGAAACGGTTTTAAACTAAAGGGAGATTTAGGTTAGATATTGGGTGAAGGAAGTTATTTACTGAGGGAGTGGTGAGGTGCTGGTACAGGCTGCCCA
Organism: Odontophorus gujanensis; assembly: GCA_013399175.1. Taxonomy (NCBI): domain Eukaryota; kingdom Metazoa; phylum Chordata; class Aves; order Galliformes; family Odontophoridae; genus Odontophorus; species Odontophorus gujanensis. The sequence goes on from VXAB01003071.1 coordinate 88,623, forward strand.
GAGAGGTTGTGGATGCCCCATCCCTGGAGGTGTTTAAGGACAGGTTGGATGGGGCCCTGGGCAATCTGATTTAGTGCCTGATCTAGCAGCTGGCAACCCTGCCTGTAGCTGGGAGGGTGGAACATGATGATCCTTGAGGCCTCTTCCAACCGAAGCCATTCTATGATTGAGTGGCACATGATATTGCTGACAGTTATGCCACCTGATACAGAAACTCTGTTCTGAGCTGTCACAGCAGAGGTACTAGTGGAAGAAACTCAATGTACAGTGGCTCCTTGAATATTCACTTAGAAAACTACCTAGGTTTTGCTAATTACCACAGGCCATGACTAATGCCAACTATAGCTCCCTTTGAGAAACTCTGGTGAGAGCACAGGAGGCAAGGGCAATTTTCACACAGGTACTAAATCAGCATAAACACTGTTTATAAATCAGCCCAGGTTTGTTTGTCTGCCAGCACTCTTGGGCCACACTGAAAGAAAACAAGCAACCAGCTCTCTCTCTTGCATACTTTGAAGTATCTCAATGCTGTTTTGGAGATTTGAGGTTGTGTTAAAAATGCATACAGCTACTTTGCTATGCAGGGCAGTCACAGGGAGGAAAACTGGTAAACACTTCCCTAGATCGATCGATACATTCACAGAAAGATGAGTTTTTAATGACTATAAATGAACATCCAAATAGTTAATATTTGGAAGGCATTTAGGTAACTAAACGATAAAAATCTGCCAGAGACTTTAATATTTTTCAATAAAATCACTTTTTCAAAACTTTACAAAATATCAATAAGATACTGGCTTCCCAGGAGTACCTGGCTATTAAGTCATTCTGATTAGTGAATTTAATACATTCTCATCACCTTGAAAACCATTAGCTGCCAAAATATTTACGCACAAGCTGTTATAAAAGCCACTTTACTAAAACTAGATCATTTTACTCTTTAACAATGATAAATGAAGCAGATATCAGTATAAATGAAGAAAACAGCTTAAAAGATCACTAAGGGGAAAAGGAGGGAAAATCCTCACTCCTGATGATATAAATGAAGACTCCTTAATAGCCTAAGCTTTAGATGGCATAATTACTCATGCAAAAGTTACTAACACAGTAAACCTGTATAAATAACTTTAAGTGTTCTAGTGCTGATTCAGTAACACTTAGAGCCATCAAATGCAATTACTAGCTATTAAACTTAAATAATGAGCTCTCATTTAAGCAACAAGTACAAATGAAAGAAAAATGCTCGATCTTAAACTAGGCAGATTTTTTCCTCCCTCACTTCACCAGCCAGTTAACAAATACTATTTCAACAAGGTATTGCTGCCTCGCAAAAAATGGAGATACCTCTCAGTCTATGTACCTCACAACTAATTCTTATCCCATAGGCTATCTGCAGTTTCTTTACCTACAATACCAAAACCACTAAATTGAAACCTATCATTGTATTTATGCTCCACACAAAATGAAGAGCATTGAGCTTGTTCAGAAACACTGGTGTTTTCCTTTCCAGTCATAAACTTCAAAAGCCCCAGCACAAGCCACTGCTCAGTTCCATATCAAAGGCACATATCTCCTTCCTACAGCAGCAGTATATATACTCTAGCAGACAGTCATTAGGCAAAAAGTTTCCATCACTACTCCATGATTACTTCTTTTGCTTCAAAGAACAAGTCTACAGCTTAGATATTTCTTCCCGGATTTTACCAAGTATCCCTGTGGATGTCCAAGCTGTTAAAATGCCCAAGCTGTCAAAAAATCTGCACAAAGCAAAGGGGAATAAACTCATTTCAAATTCATTTAAAATATTTGTTTTAGCTTACTGATCTGAAATGACATTCAAAATGATTAAAGTAGATGCTAGAATACAACGTAACCAAAATCTGCTTCTAGAAAGCTTAAGCAAAGGCACTACATGTCTTCTACTGTTCCATCTGCATCTAACACGTGAAACTACAAATTCACAAAGCGGTAACACAGTTCTGCCTGTAACATCCTATCCCTCAGGAACAAAGGAACATTCCTTTTCCTTTAAATTTTATTCAAATAGTTCCACTCACTATCTAGCTTATTCACTATTAAGGATCTGACTGGGAGTTGAAGTGGTAGGAAAACTTTATGCACTTTCTCATGAAGAATAAATATCTCAAGGTTGACATGACAAACCAACACACACACACACATACAGTAGCTAAATACAAGATCATCTAAGAACATGCCCACACACTCTAAAAGGATAACTAAGTACAAGAACATACATCTTAACATATTTCTATTTAATTTCACACTGTCGTTTGGCTCTGATAAGCACTGCATATATTTTGCACCCAAGTAAACAACACAGTTCAGACCAATCAATTTTACAGCAGCTTCTCCAGGTTCTAATATGGGTGTAAAGACAAGATTTGTTACTTCGCCTGCTACCTTTGAATTACAATTTAAACCTCATTTATTGAAAAGCTTTTTGTGACATATATGCAATCCAAGATCTGATGGACACACAATTAAATAAATCAGACTTTCAGAGTAGAAGAAAAACTCCAAATGTTATGAAATGCATTTAACACAAAAAAAAGCTTTCCAAAAAATTGAATAGTTTGGCAGTATTTTCAATCAAACATCAAAAAGAACATCTGAACATCAGTGTACTTCCACTATTTTTCAGCGTACTACCATTAACTCTGCATTTTCACCAGCAACAAACAAGAGCCTGCATGCCACACTCATCAAAATCTGTGGGTTTTTTTAGTGAACTAAAACCACAAACAAGTTCAGGATTTTTGTGGTTAATGACATAATTTTCATTATCAAAAGATTTAGACTAGAGTTCTGTTTTGTTATTATTTTCATACTTCATCTTCTTTGAATTTCAATCATTCATCCTATACACAGGACATAAAAAGGTCAACATTAAACACATAAAAATTTATTTTGGTGAGTCATTGTCCACAAATGTATTAAGAAAATAGAAGCCTGTGCACACTATACCAGAGAGGGTATATGAACCCTAACCCTCTATACCAGAATTCCTGTTAATCCTTAGTATCTTCAAAAGGCAACTATCAAGACAAATATTTCCAAATGTATGAGACATTCCTACCCCTTAATTCTTTCTGACAGTACTGAAGGCTCCTTGGAGTGAAAATTTAAGCTTTTTATAGGCCATTACAGATTATAAATTCATAGTAAAAGTGAATGAAACTGAGTTGTGTTTGCAGTTTAAAGCAAACACTATCTAAGAAAACAAAAAGAAGAGACTGAAGAATAATGGAGAATGAACACATGCATTCACATGTACACATACACACTACTTAGCACTTATGCTACAGACAGTAAATCTGTAAAAATCCGGACGTTGCAGTTATCTCAGAGATATACATGCAAAAGATCTAATGCAGAGAGACTGAAAAAAAAAATAGAACAGTTTCCATAAAAGAGGAATAAAAGCAAACAAGAACAACCCACTATCTTATTAAGAAGTTAAAAGCCTCTGTGGTGTACGTGTAAATAGTTAATAGGTATCCACCTGTTCTCCACACAGAATGGGACAGTCAGTAAATTCAATGAATAAGAAATCAATAAAATAAGCAGTAATAGTGAAAACCATTATGTTCTATATAAGATCTCTGACAGGATTGCCAAAGTTGTTCAGTGTTGAAACTCAGAAGACACTGATGTTAATGGATTTGTCACAATTAATAAAATCTAGGTGCCCAACTCTTTCTGGCAAAACAAAATTGAGGAATAGAGATCATAATAATATTCCACGCTGACCATACAGACATTTGTTAAATTTGCCCTTCGTTTACTCTTAAAGGACTGGCAGTGATGATAGATAGTTAGCAGTCATCCAGACAGGCTAGATTATATATAGCATGGAAAACTTTATTTTCCATTATGCTTTTCAACATTAAAGTGAATCTTACTAGCAATGATGTAACTCCCAAAGATACGTAGACAGAGTTACATATGTGATAATAAAAAGGCTCTCAAATAAGAAATGCATCACTAAAAATGTAAGTCTGCTCTGCTCATCACCAAATCACAGAATAATTTAGGTTAGATGGGACCTCTAGAGGTCACCTACTTCAAACATCTGCTCAAAGCCAGTCTGATTAAATGACTGGGGACTGCATCATCTGCTCTTAGATGAGGCTTCCCCACTCACCCCTGAAGACCCTGTGGGCAACACCAGGTCTGAGGCCACCTTAGCACTTATGACCCAAGGCCTCTTCAGGTCCTTCCCCTCATCCTAACCATCCCATGCCAGGTTTTGCCCAACCACTCAGGGGCTGCGTCCACCTACAAGCCCCATACACCCAACCTCACCAGCTGCTCTGGGTCCCAGGCCTCTCAAGCACTGATTTTCAGTCTCTCCACACTATGAGACCATGAGAAAGCTTTACCACTCCCTTCACTTGCACCCACCAGAGCCAATGTCCCACATTGCTTAGCACAACTTCCGGAGACAGGGCAGATGGGAAATGCATTCACTAATAATGGACAGACAGGAGGATCTGAACACAGTGAGCGGGAGGTTCCTACCTTTTCTGAAACACATGAAAAGAGAGTCTTATTTGATGTCTCTCTTAAGGACTGCTTTGAGACTGTATGGCTTTCTATTTCAAATATCAACTGCATTTAGACTTCAGTCTGGTAAGCTTCTTAGTTCCTATGTCTGGGTGTTAGGATTGGGTGGGTGGAGGAGATATACAAGACAGAAGGAGCAGTAAGCAATAGGATTAAAAAAAGAAAATAAAGGTGAGGTAGGAACCTGACTCAGAAAATCAGAAGACAATATGAATAGTGGCATAGAAAACCAGGGAAGCAATTCTAGGAACTGCAACCAGGAAAAAAAATAAAAGGAAGGGAGGGAGGGAGGGAGGAAAAGGAAGGGAGGAAAAGGAAGAGAAGAAAAAAGAGATGAAAAAAAGAGACAGATAAAAAAAAAGGAAGAAAAAGTAGGAAGAACAAAATCTTTGGACATAACGTAAAGTATACAGTTTTCCAGTATTACTGCTGATTTACAGTGCCACTCATTAAGCTGTGTTCCAAAACCAATTTAATCTTTATACTCTCTGGAGTAAAGAAATATAGCCTTCACTTTTTTTCCTTGATTTTGAGTCATTTCTTCATGGTGAAGGAAGAGATTAGCCAGAAACACTCAAGAATGAGAGATTTCTAATGCTTTTTGACTCCTTAGAACTTTATGCCTGGTGTTTCAATATGCATGCTTCTCCCCTACTTGAAAATATCACCTGTGAAAACTGGCGAGTCTAAACTGCAGATTGTGATGGAAAATGCTAAGACTCAGAGGTGCAATTTGGTATCAAATTTGAACAGAGTGTGATCTGAAAGTGAAAGTGTATAGGATATTTCTATAACTAACAAGCTCAACCTATTGTAACCCATGGCACTAATCAAGGAGGTAGAAGGAGGAGCCACTTCAGCCCTCCTAGCCCCAGTTGTTATCCTCACATTATTTTCCATCCTTTATATGTAACTGCATGCACAGAAAAAATTTAAGTGAGATAGATAGTTCTCCAATCCAATTCATTTCACAGCAATGTGAGCTTTGGGAAGATGATAGTAGAGAAAAGGAGAGAAATGAGCACTGGTGCAGGATGTGAAATGAGAGAGAGGAGCACAGGACTTCTTTTTGAGAAAATGCTAGTTTATCCTGGCTTGAAGTCTTCTGCTGTGATTTCATAACCATTTTAAATCAGCTCACAAGATTACCATGTACATGAACACCCACAAGTCCTCCAAGACAGTAAAGCTATAATCATGTTTTACCACAGCACAACCCCTTTTTAAAGATAAAATGGTAAATAAGACATATTGTACCATATACACAGTCCCATAACAACCCCTTCTTTGGTTTTAAAAATAGAAGAGCTTCTCTGTGCATGTTCACATTTCCAGAAACAGCTCTGAATAACTAAATGCATGCTGGAAGTGAAGGCTTCCGTTTCTACAGGAGCCATGTGAACGGACAGCCAAACTCCCAGATCAGAAAGAGGAGAGTGAACATAGATAAACCAAACCCATGCAGAACATGAAAAGTACATAAATGAGGCACAGTGGATTATGCATATTAGGCAGTTAAAAGTATAGTGGAGAAGATAAATGTCAGTGATGCTGACCACCAAGGAACACAGAAATTACCAAGCCAGTGTTAATGCAGATTTTTCATCTAGGTTGAGAAGCATCATTTTGGACTAGTAAGCCCAACCAGGTCTTGTTTGTACAGAAGCCATGCCACAAGCACTCCTTCTGCATCACTTGCTATTCTGAAGTTGGCAAAGCTTAAGTTTTAGAGAAGCATCTACGATACCATGCTTGGTCTCAGCAAAGTCAAGAACACATTGATCTGAGAAGGCAAATAACATGTTTGCAAGTGCCAGTCAGTACTTAAAAAGTTTTGCTGCTGTAAAATCTAATCTTCCTACAGTCATCAAAAGCAACCATAGCTGTATAGCAACCAAGCAGTTGTATTGGTCCTGCAACCAGATGCAAGGTACTCAAACTCTTCATGTTGCCACAAATCAAGTCCCTGCTGCTGCCCCTTCACCCACGCTATATGGCTAAGGAGTTTGAACAAAGAGCTGGCTCTTCCTTTCCTCATCACCACTGCCTCCTGCACATGCAAAAGATGCAGCTTTTCCTACATACTGTCACCACTACAGAGTACCAAAACAAGAAGGAAGATAGCACTGGTTTCAATCACATTCACTGCACTGACAAAGCAGCCCACCAAAACATCTTACAGCAAGAGGGAAACACAATAGAACTTCAGCATTCCAACAGTTTTATTCAGACCTAGTACCCCAGTGCATGAAAGCACCACTGGATAAAACTACAAGCTTCTCCTATGATGTATGGTTCACAACAGAACAAGTCAAACAGTGAGATCTTCTCAAAGACTCCTGTAACAGCATCCTTAACCTTTCAAGCATCTGAATTAATAACTTGTAGGACTAAAGTATTAATTAGACAACAGTTTGAGAAACGCCAACAATTCAAGAGATGTCACCTACTACAGTAAACTGTGGCTGTGGGTCACAAGGGCTTCAATTAATCTTACTTTCTATATGGTCATACATAACATTTACATATGATATCCTTCAAATAAAAGTCTGCTATATTTCAACATCTTTCAGCTAAATATTTTTACATGACATACGATTATTTCCAGAAAATATCCATGGTGGATTCAGTGCAGATATTGATACATTTTATCACAGAAAAAAACCTTTCATATTCTGCTTTTAAGGGCAGCATATTACTTCAAGCTGTAAGTGTCAGAAAAATCCTTGATTATCTAAGATGTACTTCTTGCACTACTCTGTCCAGTAGAAGAGAGTAATGCTTAAATTCATATAAAAATACATAATTCATTGTTTGACTCAAGGAAGTCAAGAGGGGGAAGAGGAGGGTTATTAAAGTTTTTTCATTGTTATTACTTAGGTGGAGAGAAGTTTGGGGTTCATTTGTTAGGTTTTTCATTTTAAATGTGAGTTAGAAACTAACTATAACACATTTTGCAGACTATTTCAACAGAGAGCACTAAACCAGATACGGAAACACACAGGAGACTGGTACATTTACACTACCAGATGACATAGCACAGATGATTGTAAAAAAATCTTCAGACAGTTCATCTTGTGAATTAGTAAATACTGTAAAAATAAGTAATTACATGCCCAAAAATCCTCAGAGGCAGTGAGATGAACTGAAAGAACTGTCCTAAACAATGTCTAAAAACCATTTACTTTTGAGAAATACAGTAAAAACTCCAAACTTAAAACAAGATGCTTGCTGTCTCAGACCTCTTGAATAGATGATCCCCAGTAGTCACTCTCAACTTAGATTGTTCTGTGACATCCACAGCCACCCATATACAACCACAGAATATCCCAGGTTGGAAGGAACCCACAAAGACCATGGACCAACTCCCAGCTCCACACAGAAACAAAATTCAAACTGTGTCTGAGAGTGGTCTCCAAACACACCTTGAACTATGGCAGGAAAGGTTTTTAAAAGCAAATCACAGAGTGAATAAATATAAGAAAACTATATTGCGTAGAGAAGACAAATATATATATATCAGTGTGGTCACTTTTTTGTATATGCTTCAATACTCATGTATTCAAAATGGAAATCAAAATATCAAATAACACAGCCAATACACAGCTCACACGTAGCCACAGCTCTCTGGTGTCCTCCTCCTTCAGTTACAGCGCCCATTGACTTTGAAAGCTGCTTCAGTGTTCAGTTACCTTTATAGAAATGGGTTCACAGAAGAACCAACATTACCAAATTTCAATGGCTTCTATCTGCTTCAAAGTAGAAGAAAAGGCACTGATCATCCATTTGCAACACTGGCAACCAGAAACAACTTTTGTATTCCATTGTAACATCTAAAGATCAGACAAGGCTTTTAGGTTAATATCAAGTACCACTTAACACGGGTTCTGGTTTCACCCAGCAGCGGCTCAGCACCACACTGCTCAAGTTGGATAAAGGAAAGAACTGGAAACAAAATAGAACTCATGGGATGAGATAAAAACTATTTCCTAAGACAGAAGAGGAAGATGGAAAAAAAAATGCAATTATAAAAATATATATGTATATCTGCAATATAATGACTCATCACCTGCCAACCAGCACCACGCCAGCATCACAGTGTCTCACCCCACCAAACGACACACAGTGGCCAGCCACCAGTCAACTGCCTGCAGCTTTATACTCTTCTACACGGTATCACTCAGCACAGAATGACCCAGCCTCATTCCGACACCTCTACCAGTCTTGCCTGGTACCTGCCCCATGCATTTCTTAACTATTAAAGTACTTCCAATTTATGCCTCACCAACCCAATTTACTTCACACTGAAACACCTCTTTATGTTATGTCTAAGAGAAGCAAATGTGAATTGTAAGCTTCCTCTGTTATTCAAATAAATAAAAACATGAATAATAAACTAAAAATCCAAGTATACTACAAACACCTACCTCACAAACCCAAAAGGTTATCTAGAAAGGCTATTTGCCTTTCCATGCATTTTACACAAAGAAAGCTAATCTCAAATATTGTTTCATATGTTTAAATTAAACTGCAAAATAACATTTAAGTTTAAAAAATGATAATGATAACAGTTCAAAAAAGATCTTGTTGGTCTTAGCAAAGATTCAGTAATTGGAGATACAACTTGGACTACAGGAATGCATAAGAAAACAGTGCTAATATGGGCTGTAGATAACACTTCCTCCCTTGAAAATTCTCTCACTATCCACTGATTCTGTCACAGAAGTGCCTCAGGCACTTAAGAATGCGTTTGCATTCAGTGGCTCCCCACTTTAGATGCTCGTTTCAAAAATAGTCATGGAACTTAGACATTGCTAAATTATGTTCCTGCTTTTCCTCACATCAGAAAGAAATGACATTTTCTTAAGTCATATAAAGCACTGTAAAATACCAAAATAGGTATTTTCTTAAGTTATGCTGAAGTTTTCAATCAAACTCCAGGAGTTAGAGAACAAGTTTGTAAAAAAGACAAAGGATACTCCCCAGTTAGATTCAGTCTCAGGGATAGAAAGCCTTCTTCCTTTTTGAAGGGTTATGATGACAGTAAAAGTTCTTTCTACTATAAATGTTTGAAAATGTTTTTATCTAATGATAAGTCTTGCCACAATAATTTCATGATGATACTCCATGGAATAATAAAACATTATAAATACAAGTTGACTTGATGTTGTAAGCAATTACTTACCATATTTCTATCAAGCAAGAAATAGACTACATGCTGTTAATAGTGCAATTCCTAATCAAACAAAGACAAGAACTTCCTAATAACTGACAGAAAGAAAGCACTCCTGCTGGTGAAGTATAAATCTAAGAAATATAACATCATCTTTAAAATGACAAAAGAGCTGGGAGATGAAGCTTTTGCATGAATTAAACACGACAACAGATTGCCTTTCAAGCAAAACCAAGAACTTAGAATCTAAGTATGCCTTGAGAAAAGCTACGGAAAACACAATATTTATTTATTTATTTATTTATTTATTTATTTATTTATTTATTTATTTCTTTATTCTTGTACTCACTCCTTCATTCTTACAGCATACTCACAGTAAATCTGTTTATTGCCTCATGATAGTCAACAGGTGGCTTAAACATGACAAATGGCTGGAAAGGCAAGTGGTGAATACAGGTGATATGGAAGAGGAAGCTCGCAGAGTAATTTTTTTCAAAATATAAAAATTTGAAAGAACAGCTGAAGTAGTAGTAAACCTGCCACCAAGCACATAACCTATACAGAAAGATCTTTCACACAACCTACAGATCAGTTATTTACTGAGGTATCCATTTGCAGTGGCTATTCATTTATTTTAACACTGATTATTTTCAGTCCCTTCAGTAGTTAGCAACAGTATTTGTAATATTACACATTAGAAGCTAACAAGGACTATATGAAAAGTAAGTGTAAAACAGCAGGGTCCTACTTCCGATTTGAAAATGAAACTAGGAAGAAATTCTTGCAGTTCCAGGACATATATCTGTTAATTTGGGTCCAAACACCTTAAACACAACTTTCCTCAAGCCACTGAATTTCTCTCAGTATCTTATTATTAGAAGAAAAAACAGTTACACACCGTGGCTGACACATGTCATACCCCTTCCCATTTGCTTTTTCAAGATTTGGCCAACAAAGTAACAATTATCTCGCTTACCATCTGTATGAAGTTTAGGGAGTTTTGGTGAGGAAGAGCAACAGACCAACAAAATGAGACACAGACATAGATGTAAAGGAAGTAGTGGAAGGGGAAGAATTCCTGTGAAAACAGTTTCTGTTTTATCAAGAAAAATGATTAGGAAAAAAATATATATCTGGCTGTGTGTACTGGTTTTGGCTGAGATGGAGTTAATGTTCTTCACAGCTGCTCCAACGGTGCTATGCTTTGGATTGTGACTATTGATAATACACTGACACCAATGTTTTAGCTGTTGTTGAACAGTGCCTGCGCAGCATCAATGCTATCTCAGCTTCTCATGCTGGCCTGCCAGTGAGGGGACTGGGGGTGCGCAAGGAGCTGTCCCAGACTGACCAAAGGAATATTCGTATATGCATATCATATTGCAGCTTGCTCAGTAATGAAAATGGAAGAAAGAAGGAAGGAGTTGGGAAGGGGGAATGCTACAGGGGGTGGGATTCAAACATGGCATCTGCTTTCCCAAGTAACTGTTACACATGTTGAACCCCAGCTTTCTGGTAAATGGCATAGCATCTGCCTTCCAATGGGAAGTAGTGAATGGATGTTTCATTTTGCTTTCCTTGTGCACACAGCTTTCACTACAGCTATTAGCCTGTCCCTATCTCACACCATGAATTCTTTCACTTTTTACCTTTTCTAATTATCTCTCCCATCCTACTGCAAGGTGCATGAGCAAGCAGCTGTGCAATGCTGATTTGCCTACCAGGGTTAACCCACAATACCACATCTAACAAGAAATTGGAAATCCCTAAACTATGAAATGGGAAATTTCATAGAGGGTGGCATGGATATCATGAATTTGCCTTTTTTTAATAAGAGAATTCATGCAAACATGACATACTTTGAAAAATCAGAGCTGATAGACACTGAGAGTCCTCTCTAACACATGTAGAATTCAAAAGCATTTTCAGGTATTTTCAATTAAAATAAGGTTTTATTGAAACAAAGTATCCATGATTATACTCTGACTTGCTAGGGCACTTTTTTTGGTGGTTGGCACAGAGGCCATTGAGCACACTGCCAGTATACCACCTCCCACTACCACAGAAATAGAAGGTGCACTAACCCTACTGCTGTATTTATGACCAACTATTCTTGTGCTTCCTCCACAAAGGCACTGAACTTGATATATCATAGTTTCTTACACTATGATTCGAGAGGGGGATGTAAACACCATTCTGTTTCCTACAGTTTTCCTGTAACTGTTGTTCCCAGCCCCACAGTAGCCAAAGTCAGTCCACACGCTGTGCTCACAATTAACTTTTTACCAGCTGCATGCTGGAAGAAGTCATCTGACTAGAGATTAAATCTAGACAAAGGAAGTTTGCTTAATTGTAAAACTAATGAGAAGTTTCACGTTTTCTAATATCAGAGTTTGCCAACATGTATTCCTGTGTACACCTGGGTGTGACTCCCTGTATACCTCCACTTCAGGAACATCCTTTCTGAGCTCCATAGAACCCTTGCTCTGCTCACTGATTAGGAAAGATCCACCCTAGGGATAAATCAGAACTGAACAGGCCAAGAGGTCTTGAACACAGAACGTGAAATTTTTCCTTCTCTTGCCTTCCTGTTTATAAGCTCCTTTCCTCGTTCACCTTATCCTCCTTTTATCTCTTTCTGCCTGTAGTTTAATTGGAGTCTTTTTCAGACAAGACTAAATCTTTTCCTGTAAGTCTGCAGCTACTGAGGCAATCAAAACACAGCGTCTTAAAAAGCCAGATGCTAGGACAAGCTTGGCAGGTCTCCAAGTGTTTTTTAACACTGCACTCTGCACCAGTCTAGGCCAGAAGCCGTGAAGTAAGGGTCAAACACTACATGTAGTGTTCTTCCTTTTAATCTTTCATATTCTTGGGTTCTTCATAATGTATTTCTACCTCAAAAGGTTGTTGATTATTTGGTGAGGTACTCAAACGTTACATCAATGAGTACCAGAAAAGCCCACCTGGAGATTCCTATTGTAATAAGGACTTAATAGCCTATAGTAAGCAGAGACTGAGGCTGACTCTAAGCAACTAGGGTAAGATAAGGTATTGATTAGCAGCCGTGAAAGTGAATACCATCTGTCCTTCTTACTGAATGAGGCAGGACTGTGGGGGGAGAAGAATTGTGCAGACGATAAGGCAAGTGGGAGTTCAGTCATGCTGCCCAAATACAAGGGGAGCAAATTAAAAACACACACACCACCTCAGTCATGGGATTCCTTAAGTGAAGTATTAGATGCCAGTTTAAGATAATCTGTGCTTGTACTTAGCTATGCTTTCTATTATCAAAATGTATTAACAATGAACTCAGAAACTTTTAAATCAGCTTGTATTATTCATTATATTACTGTGAAAGTAAAATTTATTAAATACTGACCAGCATATTAATCCATTTTATTTCTGACATGTTATCCTCCAGTTTTAGAGATTCTCAAATGTAATTTGCAAGAAGAGTAAATTACTAGAGCTCTGTTCGAATGTATTAGACTTTAAGTAATTTATAAGAGCAAATGTTCATGCTATCTTAATGATCAAGCAGTAATGAAAAACAAGGATTTTGCCTGAGGAACATTTGTGTACTTGAAGATGTGAACAAAACCAAACTAAATGTGCCTGCATTTCTGCAGAGAGACAGACGCAGCCTCCACTGGTAAAGCACAAGGTAAACTGGTTTCAGAATGTTGAAACACAGAGTATTGTCTCTTAGGCTGTTTCTTTCTTTCTGGCTATTTAAACACTGCCAAAAAAGAACAGAACAAAACAAAAAAAAAGCCACCAGGAAATCTACAGAAGACTTTCTATTCTGAATTTTATTCTCTGGTACTATAATGCTTTTGTCTGTCACTAAGTTACAGTAACATCTCAGATGCATAATATGACACTGAAATCATGAAATTTTAATGTGATATGTATCATATATGCAAAACAGAAATTAATACTGTACTAGAAAATCCACTAAGGTAATTCTGAGGTAATGGAACAGAGTAATTATTTCTCTGCCTACATACATTCATTCTTCTGTCATATTTAAAACTACTTTAAAAGTGGACTTGGACAGCTTGTTCAGAGGACATACAGACAAAGACACAAGACACTCTTACTCACTCCAGTAATTCCCAGAAGACATCCAGGGCCAAATAAGGTTCAGTCATTTAAATGTAGACAATTAGTTCAAATTCAAGCACTCTAAGTTAAATTCCCCCCACCAGACTCCAGTACTCTAAAGTACTATAGGTCTTCTGAAAAATCCCCACCTACATTTCATCTACCAGCCAGCTCCAAGTATCTAGGGTACTAGAACCAGCAGGTAGGAATAGATGAGGTATCTCAAAAAACACCTAAAAAGCCTCTCAATCACAATGTTTATGTAACTGTTTCCTCAACTTTGAAAACTGAGTTCCCTTAGATGTTTGCAGTTAGGCACCCACCATCTCTTTTTCAAATCTTTATTTACAAAACACACATTTCTCATAATATTACGCATTTGCTTTGATTTCATACAGGAAGGTCTTAGTCTTGGTGTTTTATATAAATACTTATTTTCTATCACTTTCTTCCTTCTCTTTTGTTTGGCAACTCTTTTCCCCCACACCTGAGTATATTCAGCTGTCCCCACTCCATCTCACAACTGCCCTTGTACTCAGATGATTAACACAGACCATCAACAGTGAGCAAGTGTACCAGATTTATTGCAAGTGAAAACCAAGTATGTTCAAATCCTTTCAGTCTACATATCTACAAAGTATAATTGACATTTAGTCATCAAAACATGTATGTATCATAAATCTGGCTTCCTTAGTAATGACGAACAAGTATAAATATATAATAATAAAATAATCCCAGATGTGAACGTTAGTTCACTCTGCATTTAAAAAAAAAAATCTCATTTAATATTTTGTTTGCTTTTTATAACCTTTAAACTTACAGAAAATATTTGTAATTACCCAGTATCTGAAATGATTTACTTTCTGTTCTTTTCCATAAATACTGTCCAGCAACAGAGAACATTAAAAAAGTGATTTGATAGATGAGAGTTTACAAAACAGATCAAGCAAATTTTCTAGAATTTTCTCTAGCAAGAAAATAATTACTGCTATTGTAAATCAAGACCTTTGAGTAGTAGCTTGCAAACATTCCACTGAAAATTGAAGTGGTTTACACATTCTAAAAAAATCTTTTATAATGTTAAAAGATTTCCTGTGGATTTGCAGCTATGTCCTTCTAGAAGAACATATTTTTACAAATGTCAGATTTAAAAAAATAGATTTAAAACCTGGAATTACACATTGAAACAAACCACATGAAATTTTCAGCACTCCTGAACAGATTATCCTAGCACTTTCCAATGCAACAAAAAGGACAAAGCTCCCTGACTGCTCATGGTATTTGTTGCTTACAGAAACTTCCTCACTAGAGGGAGGGCAGTAGATCCTGGTGACATTACTATATTCTTAAAGCTTGTTCTTGGTAGACGTTGAAGGACTGGTAAGCGCAGGAAATTTGTAAATATTCTAATATTTTATTTAAAAATGCAGTTTAGACCATTGCTCCCTTATATTCTTAAAGCAAAGGCATATACATTTATTCACAGAATCACAGGATGGTTGAGGTGGGAATGAACTTCTAGATCCATCTGCTCCAGCAGCACCACCCAGAGCAGGGTGCCCAGGCTCTGGAGAGCTCCAGGGAGGAGACCCCACAGCCTCTGGGTAGCCTGTGCCAGTGCTCCTGGAGTTCAGAGGGAGCCTTCTGCTCCCTCCGACACAAACTGTTCCTGACACCAACTTCAGTTTGTGTCTGCTGCCTCTTGTTCTGTCACTGGACACAGCTGAAAATAGCCTGGCTCCATCTTCTCTGCACCCTCCCTTCATGTATTTATAGACACTGATGAGATCCACAGATACTGATGAGATTCCCTACTGAGCCTCCTCTTCTCCAGGGTGAACAGTTCCATCTTTCTCATCCTCTCTTAACAGGAGGGGTGCTCTGGTCCTTTGATCACCTCAGTAGCCTTCCTTTGGGCTCTTGGTAGTATGATCCATAACTGAATCCAGTGCTCCAGGTGCAGCCTCATCAGTGCTGAGTAAAGGAAAAGACCACCTCTCTAGATCTGCCGGTGATACTCAAAATACTTTGAGGCAGCCCAGGAGCTATTAGCTTTCTTGGCAGCAAGGGCATATTGGCAACTCAAGTTCAGCTTGGTGTCCACAGGGATCTCACTGATACCTACCTGCCAAGCTCCTTTCAAGCTGGGTGGTCCCCAGAATGTATTGTGCCTAGCTGTTAGTCTCCATGTACAAAACCTTACCCACCTCTATTGTTAAACTTCCTGAGCAGTATTATCTAGTGGTTGGCAACCTTGTACATGAAAGGGGGGTTAGAGCTAGATCATCTTTGCGGTCCCATCCAACCCAAACCATTCTATGAGTCTAGGTCTGATTCTACGATTCTTGTCAGCCCACCTCTCAAGCCTGTTCCCTTGGATGACCAAATGGCCCTGAGGTGAATCAGCCACTCAGTCATCCAAACATTACCATGCTGCTAATAATATGTATGAGCCAGTGAAGAGTGGGACACTATTCATTTTAATAAGGTGCTAGCAGCAGCTCAACAGTCAGTTCCTAGCAAGACCCTCCCCACAACAATTAAATAAAAACACAGAACTGTTCGAAATTAGAATTAGCTCAATACCCACAAGAAAGATGTCACTGTCAAAATAGCTGATCGACAAAGCATAGATTTGAAGAAGTTACAAATTATTTTTGGGTCTTTGTATGAAGATTTCTATTGGAAGGTGAGTAAACTTCATACCTTATCAAAGGTATGAAGTGACAGCAACCCTCTACATTATTTTATTTCAAAGTGTTTCCTCCCACTGGTATTACTAGTGAAGATCTCACAAGCAACTTTGAACATTCACAACATAAATTACAAATTTAGCTAGTGCGATTTGTTCCAGATAAGTATGTGAGACAATTAATATGAAACATAGACAAGTAAGTGGCAGCAAGCTGTGAAGTAGTTAAGACTGCCTAGTGATTTGACCTCTCCATTAATTACTATTTCTCAATAGGAACATGGGCATATAAAAAGACACAGGTGAGCATTCCATCCTCTGAAATAAGATGCTGCTGACAAACCTTATTCTCTGCTACATGTAAGAAAGACAAAAAAAAAAAAAAAAATCGTGCTCTGAAGAAACCACTTCCTTTTACATTTTACCCCAACAGCCAGAATATGTCAATAAAGGAAACATTATTTTATACAATTGTACAACATATGTAACCGAATGACAGAGGCATGTGCATACAACTTTTGCACGAATAGATTAGGATGTAATGAAGTGTCTTATCTAGATTTATCAGTTAATTGTAGATTTGATCAAAATTCCGTAAGTAATTTAGAAAGTAGATTATTGCAACCACTGGAGGCATTAGACACTCACACCATCAGGTATGAATGCAGGTATGAAGTTTATTTCCCTTCACATTGAATAAAAAGATTGTGCAATAATATCCTAGCTACTTACATTCAAATCAGTCATTAATGTTGCCTTTTATATGTTGCAGTGAAAAAGAAATGGAAATAAAGCAAGGGATTTTTCATGGAAGTTCCTGGGATCCACAATTAAGCCTTTTCTATCACTCCAGCTCTAGACCTTTGCTTGTCCTCTACTTTTCTCTTCCCCCTGCAGGCAATTTAAATTAAAAGAAACAGACAGTATATTACAACATAAGGAAAAAACTCTGGAAATCTATCTTGAAGGAGCTTCAAAATACAAAAAGCTGTGGTAGATGGATGCAACTGCCGAGAATTGTCTTGGTCCCTTATTCCCACTCTGTACAACATGAATAACCAGTCACCTTCACCTAACAGTGAAAATACTAATCTAATCTTATTTTAAGCAGGGCCAAAATCAGTCTTAACTTACTTTCAAAAGAAACACACACACACACACAAAAAAAAAAAAAAAGGACAAGACATCAGATTAAGTTTTTTTCCCTGTACAATTCCAAAATATTATGGATTTTTTGTAATATGTTCTTTCAGTAATATGTTCTCTCTCACAATATACTTCTTCCTTTTCCAATATGAGAAACTCATGGAGCATGGTAAGCTCACATTTGATGCCACACCAACAGGATATCAACTCATGTTCCTGCTTTATAGAATTTGACCTCTTCATTATTTCTTTTTTTCACACAACACCACAAAGCTCTTTGCAATTCATAATATGTCATGTGATTTAAAAAAAAAAAAGATCTAAAACAGTATTTTCTCATTTTTCTTCAAAATATTTTTTATCTGTGGGAATTCTCCAGTCTCATTGACCATACATATTACACTGAATAAATAGATTGATTAGATTACCAAAAGCACTATTTACAAAGACAATTAAAGGTGGACGGAATATTACTCTTTTTATTTCTGTTGTGATGTATAGAACGTTTGGAGAAGAAAAAATAGAACATTATTTCTTCCCTATGCATTGAGCACTTACGAATGCAGAAAACAAGCACACAAGAGAGAGAGAGGGAAAGTCAGGAAGGAGGGAAGCTATGGAGCAGTTAGAGCTGACAGTGATCTTGACAGCTTCCAAAAGCAGGATGGCAATCAAGCCACAAAAGGTAATTGAACAAGGAAATGGAAAATGCAGATTGCCTCAAGCTGAGTGACCACTGGGAAAGGGAAAAATGAGC
>VXAB01003072.1:7106-65176 GCA_013399175.1 Odontophorus gujanensis
ATTCAACGATTGCATTAATATCCTGTTCAGTATGAGGAAAAATTGTTTTGTTTTTGTTTAATTTTATTTTAAAGAATCCCAGTAAGGAATGAATGAATGAATGAATAAATAAATAAATAAATAAATAAATAGAGATCCAATCTCAGAAATATTTTTAGTTTTATTCTCAATACTAAGTACTTCTGATCTCAAAAGCATAAAGTAGGCTGCAGATTACCATACGAGAATATTAAAAATACAGACTTATTACAATGAAGTATCATTTAAAGATTTATGATTATTTTGGATTCAGTTTTATCCTGCTATGAGACTTCTTGTTATGAAAGTAATATATCCAGATATATAATATAGAAGTTTTATACCATTTAAACAGAAAGTGTCTCTCTTATTTATTCACTCCTTCAAAATGCCACGACAAGTATTTTATCTGGAACATGAAAAACAAACAAACAAAAAAATTAAACAAATTGAAAAAACAAACCCAAACTTTTTGATACTTCCTTTAGGCCACATAAAAATTTGTGAACTTTCACAGTTGTTTTTCCTGAAGATACATTATACGTTCTGTAGAATCTCCCCATTTTGTCAAATGCGTTAATTTTCATATTCTGTTCATTTTTTTCTTACTGACATTCAGCCCATTCTGTAGTCCATTTAACCAGAATGTGCTTCTTTACTTGTTTCACTTTTCTAAATCTTAATCTTTTAATCTTTTTCTTCAAAAATATAAAAAGAATGAAAAAAAAAAAGAGAAAAAAAAAAAAAGAACTACAAAGAATAACCTAGCCACAGGATAAATACCTTAAACAGAAAACATAAATAGAAACTTCAGAAGTTTTTGCTTCTCCGACAGCCAGAGTATACAGAATATAAACAACAAAACAACATGAGTTTTTCCAGGAAATAGGTTGAAATATTGTCAGTACCATGTATCAATTTTCATACTATGTTATGAATGCTGTTGACTATGTGATGGCATTCTGAAAAACTTATCTGAATCAAATCCAAATAAGAAGTCATTGGATTGTACTAAAATGATTTAACTTAAAATTTTTGTACTCATTGAATGTAAAGTGGGAGTATGGTTAAATAAATTTAATTATTTCAGTATTTACAAAATGGAATATGCACTTGACCTTGTCAATGACTTGACCTGTGACTAAAGCAAATGAATGGAAGAGTCAAAAGTCAAGACTTTCTTCCTTCTGATTAGAAGGGGAGATATTTATTTTACAAACACACGATTCCTGTCATGAAATACGTGTTCAAAACCAAACAAACCTTTTTTCATGACTGATTATCCTCATCGGAATCTAAAAATGTTAAGTTACTTCCTTTCAAGCCTGAGGTCTACGGGTTTCTAATTACACAAAATTCCCAGGAGAATCTACCCTGGATATTAATATTGATCTATATTCAGGGAAAAAGCTGAAGTCCTCTCAAACACATTAGCAGTTTCCATATAGTACAACTAATTTCACATTTTGTGTTGAAAGTGTCTTAATCTAACATTTAATAAACAAATGGGAAGATATTGGTCTCGAAGGACATGAAATACAGGTATTTGTCAGGAATATGACAAGTTCTACAGAAAAGATTATTTCTGCCAAGCACAGACTTCACCCATCTAGAGAGAAAGAGAGAAAAACTGTTCCGAGAGCAGGAATTAGTGACGCTTGCTTTCAAACACAGCCAAATGCCTTTAACACCAGAATCTATGTTGTTTTCTTTATTACTCATTAATGACTTAGTTGCCTAATTGCAAGGAAAGACAGGGCTTTTTAAACTAAAGATTGAATGTCCTTATTGTGATAGCACTCTCCTGGGACGCAAGACATCTTACTTCTGACATAGACTGAATTAAACAAGGATTTTCTGCATGTTGTATTTAATTTAGTTCTCTATAGACTCATTAAAAGAGCTAGGTATTTAATTTACTATACCATATTAACCACTTAGTATAAAATAAAATGAGGCATCTGTATTGAGTGGAGGTCTCTGCAAAATTTTCAGAAACATTATTTCTTTATTGATGTCATAATGATGTAAATTGCGATGATATACATATCTGAAGAAAGTCCATAATATTTTAGTGAGGTAACACCTCAGCTAGTCACCTAAATTAATTCTACTTGGTATTATCTGTGCTTCAAAACCTTATAAACTCTAAATATTCACACTTATGTCCTGCATCAAAGGATGCAGCGCTAGCAGGTCAAAGGAAGGATCATTGTTCCCTGCTCTGCTCTTGAGATGCCACCTGGAATGCTCTGTTTAGCTCCAGGCACCACAGAATGGGAAAGACAGACATGCTACAGTGCACCCAGAGGAGGGACACAAGGATGATCCGAGGGTATCTCTAATGTGAGGATAAACTGAGAAAGTTGGAGTTACTTAGCCTAGAGAAGAGAAGGCGCCAGGGGTACACTTTAGCAATCTTCCAGTATTTATAGGGGACATACAGGAGGATAGAGAGGGACTCTGTTAGGGAATGTGCTGATAGGAGAAGGGGTAAAGGTGAGGCCCTGGAACAGGTTGCCCTGAGAAACTATGGATGTTCTGTCCCTGGAATTGCTCAAGGTGTTCTAATGACCTGTGTACTTGGCTCAGCAGAAAAAGCCATGTTACTAAAATGAATGGATGCATGAACACTAGTTGCTTGGAACATGTAAACTTAATTTAACATATGAAACAACAGTTCTGCTCTTTTATCTCTTTTCATCACTAACAGTAACCAACAGGGGGTATAGCAGTTTGCTACTTAATGAGCTATAAATGATCTAATTAAACGTCTCCTTGCAGTTGTCTTCACACTTCATTAGTAAGTTCGGTTTTTATTAAGCTAGGAAATGTACTGTCATTTTAATAATTCATTCAATTTTAGTTACATTTATAAAGGCCTTGATGATATTATTTAATGAAGGTTTAACAAACTATCTAAAAAAATCCAAAAGTATATATTCTTCAATAACATGTGTTTGATTTTATTTTTGTGTAGCA
This sequence comes from Odontophorus gujanensis, assembly GCA_013399175.1. Lineage (NCBI taxonomy): Eukaryota > Metazoa > Chordata > Aves > Galliformes > Odontophoridae > Odontophorus > Odontophorus gujanensis. The sequence goes on from VXAB01003072.1 coordinate 10,107, forward strand.
CTGAAAAATGTAGATGATATATACATGCTATATGTAGTGTATACATATATATGTTATTAGTTTTACAGATTATTTCAGCCAGTATTATCTTGTATTCTGCCCAATTATTTTCTTCTTTTATCTTTGAAATATGAAGAAACTGGCCCTTTCTATAAAATTCTTGCTTGGTTTTAATTCATCGTCTAACCAGTAGGTACATCATAGGCTGTGTTCAGTGGAATTCAATTACTGGCCCCCAGCCAATTCCCCTTAGTTTTCTTTATTTTTATTTTTTAATTTAACATGATGTCATATGGTATATCTTTGTCCAATTTAAGTCAGCTGTCCTGGTTCTGCTAACTCCCAGCTCACATCAGCACCCTTGCTGACTGGACAATATAAGAAGCTGAAAAGCTAAAATGTATCTCATACTGTACAGCGCTGCTCAGAAACAACTAAAACATTTGTGTCTTTACCAACACTTCTTTCTCTCCTAAAGTGAGTACATAGTATCATAACCAACACTAAGAAAAAAAAATCATCTCTGTCCCAGGTGAAACCAGGACAGAGACCCATACTGGAACAGTCCATTCCTAACGAACAGATCTCATGGCACATATCCACCATATTGGAGCAGTTCTTGAAGAACTGTAGCCTGTAGAAACCTACGTAGGATCAGTTTGGGAAAGACTGTATCCCATGGGCAGGACCCCACACCCATCCCATGGGCACTCCCCCAGGATCAGCGGAGAGAGTGAGGGAAGAGCAGAAGAGACAATGCATTACATGCTGACCTCAAGTATCATTTATTCCCATTCCCCCATGCTGCTTTGGGAATGAGGTAGAAAACATGGACGGCATAGGCAATAGGTTTTAATTAGCTTTTAGCTTTCACAGCTCTTATTTCTTATTAGTAGTCAGCAGATTACACTATTACACTATTCTCCCAATTCTGAACCTGTTTTGCCCTTGAGAGTAATGAGCGAGTGTTCTCTCTGTCCTAATCTCAATCCATGAATCTTTTCTTATCACATTTTTTCTACCTGCTCTTTTGAGAAAGGGGAATGAGTAAACCAAGATCAAGCTTGTCCATCAGTGTGAAATAATACCCTCCAACATAAAATTCAAGAAATACTTTTCCAGGAAATATGTTCATTCATGTGCTGTGTTAACTGTCTGTGTAAGTGCTTGGTATCTAAGACTTTTTTTTTCTTTCTTTCTTTTAATGGTGTGCATTTTAAGCGTGAGTCAAGAGAGGAAGTCTTGAAACTAATGATACAGCTTGAAAGCACTGCTCCAGAACAATAAACAAAGAGATACATTAATGGCAAATTGTTAAGTAAAGCTTGCCTCTGCAACTCAGTCTCAGTGAAGAGTTCTCCAGTACGCCCACATCAGTCTTGGTGATTAAGAAGGTCAGCAACCATAATCTTACCATTTTATCCTGACAGGTAAATCAGAATATGATTGTTAGGTTCTGACAACAGCCATTATAATGACTTAAACAAAATAGAAATTAATAGCGTGCTTTTAAATTAGGCCAAGGATTATAAAACTGACCTTTGTTTTTCTTCTAAACAATTTCACCACAAGTAAGTCTAATTCCCTAGTATTTTGATGTACAAATACTCATTTGCAAAAGATGTCTTCAGAAATCTTTCCTTCTTCAGAAAAGCCTGAGGCATTTTGTTTTGTTTTCTTTTGTTTTTTACACAATATTTGGCTTGGTTTGAAGAAACATTCTTAATTACTTCTCTCTGGTGCCCTCAGGCACGTAAGAGGAACTCACCTGCCATCTGTCCTAGTTCCATATTTACTGAACAACTGTCAGTGGGAGCCTCTACTCACTGGGTGAACACTGTTAGCTCCCCCGCTGTTTGGGATCCAACAGCTTCTTAAATCATGAAAGTGGCACCTGACATCCTCCCTTGAAAGGCTATAGAAAGCAGAAAGTATGGGGGTGGTGGGAAGAAATGCGTCTGTGTGGAAAGTTGGCCCAAGAAGGCTGTACCTGTCATAGACACTATGTTCAACTTGGTTAAGGGCCTAGGACAGAGAAGAAAATAAGTTGAGATAAAGGCAGGGGGATTGTTTAACAATTACTGTCATAGGCAAAACCGTCTTGATTTTGGGAAAAAAAATTTACTGCTGATAAATTAAGATAATGAGAAACACAAAGATTAAAACAACCCTTCCCCTTTCCAATAAGTAGTGGAAGGACAATCTCAGCACCAGAGTAAAAGCATGAATACTTTGAAATGTGCATGTAGGAAGTGAAAATAATACTTTAATCTCTTTTACTACTAAATATCATGTGCATTCATTAGGAAATTTGAAACAATCAAAAACCTTAATTGAACTGTTGCTCCACATTTAACTCTCTATAGCAGTATACTTCCTTTGGCCCAAAACAAGACTTTGAAAGTAATGCCCCACTACTCCTGGAGTGGTTGAAATATTGTCACAGAGCTTAGCAAAGGCTTGATGGCAATCTCCCTTTATCTAAATTCTTTCTTTTTAAAAACATACTGTGTGAGAAAAAGCATTTGTGTCTATAAAACTCAACGCCACACACTTATTAACATGCAGCCACCATTAACTAACATGGAAGAACATATGGAGCCTCTTCCCCTTTCTGTCAGATCCATTTGTTTACCCAGTGTTTGAGAAGAGAGTAAGCATCTTGCCGGCTTTCACTGAAGTTTCATTTAAGAGACTGGATGTTCTTTTAGCAAGTAACACTTGTACTTACTTTCCAAAGCCTTTTTATAGTCTTTATTTTATCTTCTTCCCCTCAATAATTAATGCTTATGTTCACTGCATTGATTAATTTGTGTTATCGCTGATTAAATAGAATGGTCCTCTCACACATCTGCATGCAGATTATTACAAATGGTATGTGACCAAGTAATTGGAAACAAAAACAGTTGTAGGTAAGGCTTTGTGTGAATTGTATTATGTCTGTGATAATAGGAATAATTCCTAGTCAGCAGTGGCTTAATGCTTTCTAACAGCAATGACATAAAAAGGGCAGTCTTAATTAACATTTAACCTACTACTCTATTTTATATCTTTAAAATGGAATTTTATTTTCAGGCACAATTTTCATATTTTCCAGGGTCTCTTCAAAATATGAATTAATATATATATATACATAAATTTAGAATATCTTACGTAAACACAGAATAAGTAATAGTAGTCCATGGTCAGTTTTGCATAAGCTCTTAAAATAATTGTTGCATAATAATGTTTGCTGGCAGTAGGAATTTAAAGAATTTAATGGTAATATCTATACTTTAAAGGAGGAATTTAAGGGGAAAACATAAAATAGCTTTTACTCCAGTGCTGTAATAAATCAAATACTTGTCTAGTACTTGAAATATACCCATTTTTCCATGATTAGGGAAAGTTGTATTTAGTCTCTAGTATTAATATTTTTAACATTTCAGAATGTGTATTATCTTAATATGATTATGCATGATCATCATGAATAATGTGCACCTTAACGTAATCTCCAGATATTAGGGAGGAATAATTGCATGCACCAGTCCAGGCCGGAGATAACNCTACCTTCTATACTTCAGTTATTTTTTGAGACTTCTATTGCTTAGTAGTAAAAATGGCAATTTAAATTATTTTAACTGTAAATTTTACAGTCCTCAATTTCATCTTTCTTATTAGCTCTGAAACTATCTTTTGAATTGTGATCATTAGTTCTTTCATTTAACTTTCACCGTAATGAAAGTTGCTTATCCAAGTACACTGAGCAATTCCCATTTTACTATATAATTAGATTAGTGCAAACTATCATATCTAAGGAATTTCAAACTAAAATATGTAAGGCTTGCCATAGGAAACACTGTTTGTATCTATATTCACATATTAAAATAACTTCAGATACATCATCCAGGAAGCTGTCTAATCTTGTCCAGTTTTTCTAGTTGCATTTTATTTATTAGAGTAGTTATTAACAAATTATGTTTGACAACTTAACACATGAACAAAAATGAATGAGAATAAAATTTTCTAGAATCTATCTACAAATATTTTCCTATTTAAAGAACCAGTAAAATTTTACTACATCTACTTTAATTATTAAATTAAACTACAGCTTAAGCTTTGATTTCTCACTTTTCTGTAGATGAATATGGCTATCCTCCCAGAACATCATACACTTTATCAATGGAAATAATTTTAGTCTGCAAGATTTCATAGCATTTTCTGGAATGTTGTGTTTCACAATTGGAATTAAGTGAGTGCTGTGTTACAGGGAAACATTCTAAGTGATACCCACTTACATTGGGCACCATCAGTTCAGTCACATTCAACATATGAATTATCACAATTGTGGATTCACAAATAGCACCCTGTGAGGTTTGTCTAGCAGTATTCCTTGAGCTTATTTATGAAGACCTCATGGTTTGTCTAGAGTTGTTCAATCAGAACACACATGGTTAGGTCAGAAAATGATTTTTTTCCACACCCAAGCAGAAATTAAACAGCCATCTCAGTTGAACTGTTGGTATGGTTTTATGATTTTTTTTTATCAGTATTCCACATCAAAATATCATGTGAAGCATTGGGAGTTTAAGAGGTAATGCTCCAGGTCCAAGTACTGCCAAATTTCCAGGTACTGCTTCTCAGAGAACTACATACCCCAGTGGACTTTGTGCTCCCATTTTCCACCAAGAGGGTAAGATAAAACTGCATGCAAGTCCTGGAGACTTCCTCTTTTTGCTGTTCATCTCAGCAGAGGGAGCTTGACGTCTTGCCTCCAGATTTAGAGTAAGGCCTTCAGTTTTGGACACTCATTTTATTTGATTTATTAGCTTCAATTCCAATTATACTGTATTATATACGGCAAGATGGCTGGGGAGCACGTATACTGCCAGACGAGCAGAAAGGGAAAGAGGGATCTCATGATTTGCCAACAGTTTTATCTTTCCCTCTGAATGGAAAACAGAAAATGCAAAGTGAAGTAAAGTCCTCTGGGGTATGCAGTTCTTCTCTACTGAGACAGGTATACCCAGAAGTATCAACAATCCACGGAACTGGAGCATTAACTCTTTAAATTCCAGTGCACTACATGATGTTATGATGTGAAATGCCCATAACAAGAATCACAAAGTCATGACAACATAAGTTAGCAGTGTACCCTGTCAGCCAAGATGGCAAATCATGTTTTGAGATACATTAAACATAACATAGCTAGCTAGTCAAAATAGTTGATTATCCCTCTGTATTTAGCATTGATGTTGCCTTACCTTGGATATCGTGTACAGATCTGGGCTTCACAAAAAGAAAGCATCCAAAGGAAAACAACAAAGCTGATATAACAGCTGAAAGCTATGTTCAATGAGGAGAGGCTTGGCAGCAGTATCAACCAGCTCCTTCAGGACAGTGGGATGTATGTCATAGGGTCACATAGACTTATACATATTCACTCTCATGAAGTGGTCATGAACATGCTCTTCTCTTACAGTGGCAGAGATTTTGCTCCAGGGATGTGAGTGACCTGAGAAGACAGACTGCCAGTGAAGACTTCAGCTTTTTACATATCTGTTGAAACCAGCTCTTCCTTCTCATTTATGAGGAGGGGTATACATTCCTTGCACTCTATGTTCTGACCAGTGTACCTGTGGAATCCCTTCTTGTTATTGTTCACATCCATCACCAAGTTCAGCTTCTTCTGTGTCTCAGATTTCCTGGTCACATCACTGCATGTCTGGACAGCATCCCTGTATTCTACCAGGACAACACATCCTTTTTTCCACTACCTGTATGTTTCCTTCTTATCCCTCAGTTTAACTGGCAGGTTCTTACCTAGCAATGTCAGTTTTCTGACCCCTCTGCTTATTTTGTATTACTGGGGGACAGAGAGTTCCTGTGTTCTCAGAACAGTCTATTTAAAGAATTGCCAGCTCTGCTCCAGTCCTTTGTCTTTATGGACAACTTCCCAGGGGATCTCATCCAGTAATTTCTTAAATAGTGATATTCTCACTCTAAATCCAAACACAGCACTGTATTGGCTACTAGGAAGAAAATTAACTCAATCCCAGACAAAATCAGGACACGAGCATAGAAATAGGTTATATTATAGCAGTTGCATTCAGTGTCCCAGTATGCTCATTTTAATGTGAGTTTAGCAGAGTTAGTGGATGCAGCCAGCAAATCTTGCAAAAAAATTTCCCATTCCTGAAGTTCTTCAACCTGAGAACTGGACTTAAAAAACAAAATCTACAAAGGAGTGCAAAAAAAAAATAATAATAATCTAATTTCTGATAGTCTGTCAGTTAATATTTACCTTTCACAGGAGTCAAAATGAATATATGTGCTTGCAAACATTACATTTTCTGATGTCATATTGAAAAATAACTAGCAAATCTGAGTGATCAGAAGAAGAGTCAGTCATCAACATTTTTTAAATAGCTCAGATTTTTCTCATCAAGCTGAAAAAAAAGTCCATTTATTACTTTATTGTCATCCTCATTCTCCACTTATTTTTTCCATTTACAGTCAAAGGTTTTGAACTTGCTTTTTTTCTAGAGGGTATGACTGAGAGTATTAAAAATGTATTATCTCCTAACAAAAGCTTAAAAACCGTAGATGATTTCTCTGTTGTATCTGCCAGATGTCTTATTTATTTCTATATAAGTTTTGTTTCTACATGTTCTTTATAAGTGGAAAAACAGACATTTTCTATAAGCAATCACCATACAGGCTTTACACAGTGTATGAAATATATTTTGGTGAGATGATTAAATGGAAGGGGAAAGGGAAGCGGAAGGGAAAAAGGAGGAGAGGAGAAGGAGAGGGGAGGGAGAGAGGAGGAAAGGGGAGGGGAAGGGAAAAGGTAGGGAAAAAGGAGAAGGAGAGGAGAAGGAGAGGGGAGGGAGAGAGGAGGAAAGGGGAGGGGAAGGGAGAGAAAGGGAGGGGAGGAATTTAGACTGATTTACTTGAATGCAATCAGCAGGAAGATTGTGTCTTCTAATATAACCGCAAAGGTATATTTTCTCTGTAATGAGCAAAACAGAATACAAGGTCTCTTTACTGGTAAACAGAAAGCAGAAATTGTTTTCAAAACTTCAAAATCTTTCTTTCTGGAATATCATTCTTCATTTCATACATCACTGAGCTCATTTAAATTTCTTGTTCAGCTGAGTATATCTTTTATCACTAGTCCCTGTTTCTCTGTCTTTTAGACAATCCCTTTCACAAAGAAGTGGTAAAACGTATACATATTTTATGTTCTCTGATAATGAAATCTTATTCCTCTTTTATGTTCACACATCTAGTATAATATAATGCTGATGCTTGCAATGCATCATGGACAGGCATCTAGAGCTTGTGTTTATGATATTAAACAGTGTTTTAAGAGGGTTGACAGGTTTCAGCCATAGCCTTCTGTCTGTTTGTTGTTCCATAGCCAGTAATAGAGTTGAAGATGATTTGTGCTATGTATTGGTCTATTAATATTATTTTTTTTTGTTGTTGTACATGCTTTGTACATGTTTTTCTACTTGCTTTTGTACAGGTTGTACAAGTAGTTGTATGAGCTTTGGGCTATTGTGTAGCCCAATAAAATTATTTGAAGTGGAGTCAACTACAGCCTTGCTCTAGGGTATTTAATACTACAGGAAACAAAGAACCCCATAAATGGGGTTAGGTAGATAGCAATTATAGGACAAAGCTGATAGTGCACTTTGCAGTATGTGTTAAGTTTCAATAAAAGCTTAGGTTCTGTGCCATATAATTTATCACTGACAAGGTTAGAATGGCAAATAATCAGGGTGCAAGTCACAGCTGTACAAATCAGTGTAACTAGTTTTTAAAAACACCCTTGCCTGAGCTGTTAGTTACTCAGAAGCAATTGCCAACCATTCCTCTGCAATTGCCTTTTAAAAATCAAGAGGTTAACCCTTTATTGTATTGATAGCAGTAATTTATGAAGGATTTCCAATTCAGATACAGAAACACAAATTTATTTTTTTTTCTTTTTATTTTTGGGATCATGTTTTTCAAAATTATTTTGATCCTATTTCAACTATAATTGATAAATTTAACATGTAAAACTTTGTGCACAGTGTACAAATGAATCGTGACAATATTATTTCATTCTTTATTTCATTCCTTTGTAAATATTCTTGGTATAATTAGGACCAATAATATAACACTGTCATCAGATAAGAATGTTAATAAATAGGAAGCTAAAAGTGCAATAAGTAGACAGAGAATAATATTTATTACACTCAAATTTGTAAATAAATTTCCAAAGTATAGGTAGAAATAAACTGTCAGTTATCAACACAAAATACATGTGTCAAAGAAGTTCTCTACATATGAACTATGTTTACTTGGTGGAGATTAGATGTGGGATTAACTTGCCTAAATAAAATGAGCTAATGCTCTGAGATATTGTACAGAAACTAAGATGCCTACACACGGCTGTAAAATATGGCACAGGATGTAAGGCTTCATTGATTTCTCTTATATGGGTAGCTGTTGTCATTTGGTATTACCCTGGGAATCTTACCAACTCTTTAGATACTGCTCAGAAAGCACAAGGTCTCCTCTTGGTGTTCAAGATGTGTACAAGGGTAGTAGATACAATAGAGGACTGGTTGGCAACTGGATGTCAAGAAAATTGTTGTAAGGCATCTCAGATGGTACAAACCATTTCATTGGCACCATTTCCTTAGATATCTAAGTATTTTGAACCTGGAGCTGTATCATAGCTTAGAAATGAAATTCAGTGGTTTGAATGTAACCACTAAGAACTAGCCTGCCTGGCCTGGAATAGTTGACATTAGTTGCTCTAAATCAATTGATCAGATAGTCAAGAGTCACTTTCTATTTTAGATTTTCAGAAGCCTGGATATCATTTTAATCATCTCTATTCATGATGCAGGAAGTCTACAGGGTTAACTCAGTTGAATAAATCTAAATCACAGTCATTTACATGTATACTGATGAACTTGACATTTTTTTTTCCTTTGTTTTCCATATATTTGATGCAAATTTAATATACTCATATAGTAACTGTCTAGGAAAGTTCATCTTTTTGTCTGATGAAATTTTACTGCATTAATTCTGAATCTGCACAAAGTTGTCATAGCCTTGTGGTACAAATTTACTGCATTATTTCTCTTACAGAAAGTCAAATCATGCACTTTGCCTACTCCTTTCTACATTGAATTAAAGACTCTGTTAAGGAAGGTCAGCAATTAGTTTGACGTTACCTGCAGTTCATCAGCTTGTATTTAAAGTTCCAGTTCTTCCTCTCTTGTTGATTGGTGTTTTTATCAATAAGTAGTGATTGTCTCTTTGGAAAAAATATGTTTCTTTGTGAATTAAAATTAAATACAGCATGAACAAGAATTGGAAACAAAGTCAGCTTTACAACACTAAGCAGCAGCACTTGTTATATTGTCCAAAAGAAAGTTGTTACATTTCTACAGAAGAAGAACTGAAATGATTAGGGATAAGTGATGCTCAAACCAGAATTGCAGCAATTCTCCACTTCTGTCTACCTCATGTAGTGAAATATTGTTTTCCAATGTTTTTTGGGTTGGTTCAGCCCAGTTCTGTGACTAATGAAAAAGGAAAGACCAATGGACCCATGCCCCAGGAAAGGGGAATGGTGGAAAGGAGGAAGGGTAGGGAGATGGGCCTAAAAGCAAGACAGTAGCAGTGATCTGAGGAAGAAATCTAAATTACTAAATATAATATCAGAATGTAAGATAATACAATATAATACAATATAATTAGAACTGAAGCTAATAATTCTAATAAAATGAGAAAGACCAAAGGCCTTACTGCAATGCTGAAGGTAAAATTGCTAGGAAGCACACATGCTACCAAGATGAGCAGAGTGGGAGAAAAGGAATGACTTGTGACATGTGTACAGTTTTATCTTTTCCTCTGAATGGAAAATGGAAATACAAAGTCCTCTGGGATATGTATTTCTTCTTTTCTTCTGAGACAGGTATACCCAGACCTATTGATGATCCATCGAAATGGAGCATTAACTCTTTAACTCCCAGTGTACTACATGATGTTATAATGTGAAATACCAATAACAAAAATCGTAAAACTATGACAAGTGTTAGCAGTGAAAACCCACTCCCTAAGTTGTTTCTTTACACTCAGAAGGCTGATGATATGATGGGGGGTTACACATCCCCACTTCTGTAGCTTGACTTCCACAGAATGAAAAGTGTGTGCACACCCTGATTACCTTGTGAGTGATTTTAAAGTACCTTATCTGAGTAATTAGAGATGTGGACCTTGGAAATATTTGAGTAAATCTGACAGATAGCCAAAGACACAATGATCATTGTCCACAGTAACTTGACAATTGCCAGAGAGTTTTTAAGAATTACCAGTCTGATATGATGATGGGAAAAATGTTGCTCCACTGTAGAAATATTTTTTTTTATCATTTACTTATGAGCTATTTCAGATCTAACCAATATGCTACCATGCTGTACTTTTAGACTTATCTTTTGCAACTCCTGATGTTTGTATACATAATAATTCCACAACACAAATAAAATCAAGACACACATAGAAGTACCCTATTTTTTACCGAGATTTTTTTTCCCTTAAGGAGAATGATCATTAGTGTATTCTGGGACAGGATCAAAGAGCCTAGAAAGAATGTCTTGTCAAAGGAGAAAATCAATTTGAACTGCAAGTTCTGATTAAAGTCTATATTTGTATTAAAGCAAAGATGTTCAATTTAAACAATGAAATTTTTGTTACAATTACCTCACTAATCTCACTTGCCAATATTACAGAATCATTTTAAATGTAAGCATTTAAAATGTTTGTTAAAATGTCAGTATGCTTAGAAAATCTATTGGTTGTATATGGTAAGAACATCCTCGTGTTATTTTAACAAAATTTATTTTCATAGGCAAACACCATTTTGTTCTTTGTGTTTGTAATGAGAATACCATATTTTCCGTACTTTTAAATGCTTCTCCTTTTAGGTGTACTAGAACATGAAGAGTCTAGGGAGTATCTAGGGAGTGCATTTAAAATAAATTTAAAAATATGTGTTATTACCCTAAAACTCCAAAATAAGAGAGTGAATTATCAGCTTATTCCTAAAGAAAGCTATTCTTCCTGTCTGGTATCTGATCAGATACTGTAATCCCTTGAAAAATTTGTCTGGGTGCACATATCAGCCCAGAAAACTTATGGGCCTTGAGTCTGGGTTTCTGCCTCAGCCTAACTGATTGTAGTAGATAGCCACAATGTTTGTTTCGATAGAGTACTGAACCTTCATGAGTCTAGATGAGAAGAAAATGGTCCACCTTGCATCTTCCCTACATCAGCTGCCACGCAAAACTTCCCCAAGGTTATCCATCTTGTTGACCAAGGGAAGCCAGCTGATGTAGTATTGGTTCATGACTGGAAGCAAAGCTTCCAATATTGATTCTCATAATAACCTTCTGGACAAAATGAGAGTACCAGGAAAAATCACCTCATATGTATATGGCTAAGAGTCTGGTGCCATTGGAGGAATTTTAGCTTTCTTGACTGTGGGGCAGTTTACTAGGCACCTGGCCTGATATCTGCAGATGGGCTCTACCTTGGTCAAAGCAGAAAAAGATTGTGAACCAAGAGTTGACTGGGTTCATTTGCAGGGCTTTAGACTAGGTTTGAAGGGGGAAAGGGGTGATAGCACCTCCCCACAACAAGGTGTGGGATGGCATAGCTAAGTAAGAGGGATACGGTGCTAACAGGGGCCCTCAACCTACTGCATCTTATGGCAATGAAGGCAACAGGGAAACTAAAGGCAAATATTTGAAGTAATCCTTCAAAATGAGGAAAATTAGTCAATCTTATAATGTTATGATATCTTGGAAACATGAAAAATAAAAATGTTCTACACGATGTCATGTGTTAAAAGATATTTTTTATAGATTATTCTCTGAGATACTTCTGTCTTCAAATATGGATTTTTCTAAATGAAAGAGTCAAATAATGAAACCTTTGACACTAAATTACTCATAGAACTGTTCAAATGAAAGTGGTCTTATTTCCCTTCTACCGTTTTGTAAAGAAACTTATTGCTGAAGATATAAAAATATCAGAATAGTATGGGTTGGAAGAGATTTCTGAATATCATCTCTTCGAACATTCTGCTGAAGCAGATTCTCTAGAGTAGGTTATACAGAAAAGTGTCCAGATAGGTTCTGAATATCTTCAGAGAAGGAAACCTCTTCTCTCTTGGCAACTTATTCCAGTGCTGTTTCTCGCAAGTGAGTTTTCCTCATGTTAGCATGGAACTTTGTGTATTCCAGTTTGTGCCCATATCTCCTTGTTCTGTCACCTTTTCTAAGGTGAAGAATGCCAAGTTTCTCAGCCTTTCCTCATAAGGGAGATGCTCCAGGCCGCTTAACATCTTTGTAGACATCCACTGGGCTATATGCTCCCTTTCTTTCTTGAACTAAGGAGCTCAGAACTGTACACAGTATTCCACTGAAACATAATTTTGTTTGTAGTGCTGTGTTACCTATTAGTGTTCAAAATAGGTTTTATTAAGTAAATTACTGTTTCTCCATAAATAAAATCTGGACATATATAAATGACAGTCTACATGTTTTCACTCTTCAAGTAAAAACTGCATTTGCAACAAGATCAGCTATTAGTAAATATTATGTATCTAACTGTAAATTGCTTCTGCTCTGAAATGAGAGCTGTTTTTCACTTTGATGTGGTATGGCAAGGTCAACAGTATTACTCCATATCGTGCTCACTTGCAAGGTCACTGTGATTAATTACATAATAAGAAATGTTGTACCGTCTTTCTGATAAAATTCCACAGCACTTGTTAACTGTGTAGCCCTACAAATTGCATGTTTGACAGTCCAATTGTTCACTAAGATTCCTACCACTAGATGTTGGTTTTGGAAGTAATTGTTGTACCTAGCATGATTACAAAAACGTACTTGTTCTCAAAACAACAACAGTAATAAAAAAGATATTTGAAAAGCAACAAACAAAACAAGCAAACAAATAAATCTAAGCTTTCTTAAGTTGCATGAAGAAGAGTGACACTACTGTAGTGACTAGCATTCCAGTCATGTAATTAAGTTCATATTCAGAACTATGAAATGCTAGTCAAAATTTGTATACAACAGTAGTGATTCTTCAAATAAGCTTAGTAGTGAGTGCAATAAATCAACCACATTCAAATATCTAGTGTATTTACAAAGAGGAAATAGTAAAATTCTCTCTTGCTATTTTTCTGATATGTTTAATTTTTCTGAAAAAGTATGTTTTTATTCCTCAAATGCTAATTCTGTATAACTAAAATAAATAACAAATATCAAGTTAACTAAGAAGTACTACTTCCTTCTGCTTATGCTCCAGTATTTCCAACACCTTAATAAGAAAATGATCTGGAAGACTGTATCAGGTGGAGATACTGAATGCTTTCTTTGCTTCTGTCTTCACTGTGGGAACTTTCCCCCCAGGACTCCTGGACCATAGAAGTAAGTGAGAGGTCTGGGGAATGGAAGGTTCCCTTTTGGTGAGGGAGGAGATGATCCAAGAATGCCTATGCAACATCAGTGTATGTAAATCCATGGAACACGATGGGTTGCATCCACGTGTTCTGAGGGAGTTTGCAGAGGGGATTGCTGAACTGCTCTCTATCATCTTTGAGAGGTCTTGGAGAATGGGATAGGTGCCTGCAGACTAGAGGCAGCCGATCTCAATCTGGTCTTCAAAAAGGGCAAGAAGGAGGATCTGGAGAACTACAGGGCAGTCAGCCTCACATCTGTCCCTGGAAAGGTGATGGAAGAGCATGTTCTGGATGCTGTCTCCAGGCAATTGGTAGATTAGAGAGTTATCAGGAGTAGTCAGCATGTGTTCACCAGGGAAAGGTCATGCTCAGTCAATCTGGTAGCCTTCTAAGATATCATTACTATCTGAGTGCATGGGGAGAGAGCAGTAGATGTAGTCTGCCCTGATTTCAACAAGGCATTTGACCCTGTCTCCCACAGCATCCTTCTAACAAAGCTAAAATAAAAAATAAAAAAACAGGGAACTCCTCAAAAGAGTCCAGCAGATGGCTACAAAGATTATAAAGGGCCTGGCACACCTCTCTTATGAGGAAAAGCTGCGAGAACTGGGTCTGTTCAGCCTTGAGAAAAGAAGACTCTGTTATGGTTTTATGATTTTATGATTTTGATCATAAAATTTGATCAGAGGAGACTTGATCCATGTCTATAAATATCTAAGGAGCAGGAGGAAAAGGGACAAGGCTGGACTCTTCTCTGCAATGCGTGGTTATAGGATGAGGGGAAATAGCCACAAACTGATGCATAGGAAGTTCCACACAAATGTGTGTGGGAACTTCCTCACAGTAAGGGTGACAGAGCATTGGCACAGGCTACCCAGAGAGGAGGTGGAGTCTCCTTCTCTGGAGATATTCAAGACCTGCCTGGACACCTACCTGTGCAACCTGGGCTAAGGAGCTGCTTTGGCAGGGGGTTGGACTAGATGATCTTTAGAGGTGCCTTCCAACCCCTACAATTCTGTGATTCTGTGATTTGTCACTGATATTTATTGGTTGTTAATTTTTTTATAAGATTTCCTGAAGAACTAGAAAATGCTGTCTCCTTCACAGAGTTTATTAAATGGAGAGTCTTCACAGTGCCCCATATTCCGAGAAAGGCTTTAGAATATGTCACAGGTGGAAGAAAGCTGCAGAAGAAAGAACTGCTGCTCAATTAGACGGTTTGTTACTGTCCTGCTTCACATTTCCTGCTGGTTAACATAGGCATCTTAAGAAAGTAAAGCTTCTGTTGTTATTTTAGATTTATTAAAAAGCTTACCCAACTGAGCGTTCTAGGACATAATTGGATGATTACTGTGCTTGGCATAGCAGAGTGACATTTGTATTGTCAGGTCTTTGTGTTTGTAATTCAAGTTAGTTTATGCATAGCTTGTGCTGTGTTGTAACTTTAGTTCATTAAGGAAAACAAAACAAAAAAAAAAAAACAAAAAGCAAATGAACAACAAAAAAGCCCACAACAGAAGCAAAAGAAAAATGAAGCACATACACATACAAAAAGCACTTGAGGTAAGTCTAGAAAATATATTTTATTTTAAAGTTGTATGGAAAGAAGGAGAATTTGAAAAAAAGTACTTATGCATAGTGCAGCCTTGAATGAACAGATTTTTGGCTGTGCTGGGTTTTCACTATTTGAGAGTGTAGTCTCCTGTTACCTGAAATTATCCTGAAGTCAAGTATCTTAAGGCTTTGTATTTTAGAGTATCCTTTGTTGTCCAGTAAGATTTGTGCATCAGTATCAGTCACAGCTTAAAAGTATTTGTTTCAGTACTTTTTCTTCACTATTCCACAATTTGTTTTTATTTTGTTGTAGTTTATGTTTCTGCTGTTGTTGTTGTTTTTCCCTCTTAATCCCAGAGCTTATATTTTTGAAACTCCTTTTCTTATGAAAAGCTGCTCACTGTAATGACAGAGTCTGTGAATTATACTTGTGGAGCAATAATATATCATTTTAAAAAAGCTCTAAACTGCAGGATCTGTAATTTCTTATATTGAATCTTTTAATAACTGTTTAGCTGCAGGTACGTATTTTTTCTTTTAATCCATCTTTCCTGTTGTTTGCTCTGCTTGAAACTTCTTTCAGAGTCTTAGGGAAAAAAAAAAAAAAAGCATGCTTTGGTTTTCATCCATGAAGAAATGTGTAGTATTTCTCCAACTTTTCTAAGTCTTTGTTGTTAAGTTTGTTAAGTTACGTACTGTGAAAAAAATTAAGGGTCATAAAGTTTAAAATATTTTTTCTTGGGTATCTGTCTTTTTTTTTCTTGTATTCAACAGTTTAGTAAATGTATAGCCAGAAGTTTACTAATATACTTAAAAAAAAAATCTTGAGTATTTTTTCTGAGTGAAAATAAACCCAATTTGACAAACCCGACAGTGATCTGATCCATAGAAGTTCTTATTTGCAGTATATAAAATTATCCTTTGTTGTTAAAGTCATGGTCTCAAACTGACCTGATATGAGGAATTAATAGCATGATATTTTCTCCCCATTTTGTTTCATTTTTATTTATTTATTTTTCACCAGGGAAAAAATAACACACATTTCACTCAAACAGACCATGAATGAAGTGGAATAGACAGAGTTGCAGAAGTTCTGGTATGGAAGCAACAAGAGCAGGGATGCTCTCTTCAGTCCTGGGTGCTGAGGAAGATCACACAGTCAGCAGCAGTCTCACAGTCTGAGGATTACTTCAACAGGTACTCAAGTAAGGCAAGCAAGACAGACCCTGATACAGTATTCAAGATCCAAGCAGTAGCTCAGATCATAATGTAATATCAAGATGATGAGACAAGCCCAAGTTTAAGCTGGAAAGTCAATTTGTAGATCAAGGTTAGACTCAGGTCCAGTGATCTCTGAATAAGTATATAGTGATGAGGCAAGTCTGGGATAGAGCACGCATAAATTCAGTGATTATATTGGTAAGAAATAAACATATGTTATCAGGTCCAAATCCGTGTGAAGGCTGAGGTCCGAATTAGTGGTTCTGTGGCTGAAGCTATAGCTGGAGAGTATCACTTTTTTGACATAGCTAAAAATTGAATACAGGAGACTGAATTTAAACAGAGCTCCTGGGCTTGAGTGTTGGGGCAAAGGTTCCACCTGAATGTGGTCAAATCAAAACTACATGAGGATGGTCACTTTACAAGTAATAGCATGGAAAAGGAAGAGGCTTTTTTTTCTCCCTCATTTTTTTTAATATTGATTATAGGTCTTTGGCTACCCAGTCCTTTGAGTTGCAGGACCAAGATTATGGGAACAATAGCATTCTTCAATACCTTTGTCAACAATCTAGACAGTGGGATCAATTGCATCTTCAGCAAGTTTGCTAATGCTATTCATATAAGAGAAGGAAAGGGATGTTATGACATCCAAAGAGACCTTGACAAGCTTGAGAAGTAGGCTTATGTGAACCTACAGAGGTTCAAGTGGGAACAGCCCACTTGGGTCAGGGCAATCCCAAATATGTGTACAGACTGGGAGAAAAACTCATTGAGAACAGCCCTGTGGAGAAGAACCTGAAGGTCCTGGTGAGCAAAAAGCTTGACACAAGCCCAAAAACATTTGCTTGCAGCACCCCAGAAGGCAAGCAGTATCTTGGACTGCATCAGAAGTGGGGTGGCCAGCGGGGCAAAGGAGTTGATTGTTCCCTTCTACTCTGCCCCTATGAGAGCCCCTGTGAAGTTGTATAGAAAAGTATCCAGTCAGGTTTTGAATATCCCCAGAGAAGGACTTCACAGCTTCTGTGGGCAGCTTGTTCTTACTCTGTAGCCCTAAAAATAAACCCTGAAAAACACTACTTCAATTTGTATGGAACTTCCTCTGTTGCAGTTTTTGCCCATTGCCCCTTATTCTGTCATTGGGCACCTGTGAAAAGAGCCTGGCTCTATTCATTCACACTCATCTTCTAGATATTTATAAATACTGATAAGATCTCCTCTTAGTTTTCTCCTCTCTAGCAAAACAGTTCCAGATTTCTGAGTCCTTCCACAATAAAAGAGATGCTCCAGGTCTATAATCTTCATAGCCCCCTGCTGGACTNCCAAGGCACCTAGTTCCTTCTCTGTAGAGTTCCTTTTCAGCAGATCAATCTCTATCCTGTATGGAATTATGTGGTTATTCCTCTACAGGTCTAGGACTCTGCACTTGCATTTGTTTGACTTCATAATTTAACTCTCTGCCAACTCTCCATGCTATCCAGGTCTCACTAAATGGCAGCATGGCCTTCTGGTGTGTCAGCCCCTTCTCCCAGGTTTGCATCATCAGGAAAATTGCTAAGGATGCACTCTATCATCCAGGTCACAGATTAAGATGTTGTACAAGACTGTAGATCAATCTCTGTAGATCCAGAGCTGTGGAGATACAGTTAGAGAGCAGGACTGGAAGCACTGCTCAGCTTGTAACAACAGACATAGATTTATTAGTCATTGTGAGCCACAAACCTTAGCAAAAGAAAGCGGGATCCTGAAGAACGAATGTGAGAAATGTTAGAAGTGTTAGGTACAACGTGCCCTGTNTTGTCACAGGACTCCAGATGCAGCCTCACCCGGGTAGAGTAGAAGAGAACCTCCCTCAACCTGCTGTCCAAACTCTAAATGTGTGCCAGAGTATCACTGCCCTTGGCCACAAAGGCACATTGCTGTCTCATGGTCAACCTGTTCATAGATTCATAGATTCATNGTCAGCTGTGTGTATTGATATAATATTAATATTAGAGAATATGACAGAGAATAGAGATAGAGATATGATATGGAATAGAATAGAATAAAATAAAAAAGGCTTCATACTTTCATCAAGCTGGAGGCTCCATCTCTTTATTACCACCACCATCACAGAGTCAACTTCAGGGGATCACCACTAGCTACAGACCTCCAACTAGACTGCATCACTGATCACAGCCCTCTGAGCTTTACCAGTCAGCCAGTTCTCAATTTACCATGCAGTTCAATCATCTACCCCACATTTGCTAACCGTACCAAGGACAATATTCTGTGAGACAGTGTCAAAAGCCTTGCTGAAGTCAAGGTAGAAGATATTCACTGCTCTCCCCTCAACAACCCAGCCGGTCATGACATTCTGGAAGGCTACCACATTGGTCAAGAATATTTCCCACTGGTGGACAAATGTCAACTAGTTCTGGTAATCTTATTCTCTTCCACTTGCTTGGAGATGATATCCACAATGACTTGTTTTGTCATCTTTTCAGGGACAGAGATATTGGAACAGTCTGTACAGGGAAGTGGTGTTGTCACCATCCCTGAAGGTATTGAAGAAATGTGTTGATGTGGCATTTAGGGGCATGGTTTAGTGGGCACAGTGGTGATGAGCTGCCAGTTGAACAAGCTGATGTTACTGGTCTTTTCCAACCTTAATGATTCTATGATTTAATTAAATAATAATTTGTTTTTCTATGTAGGTTTTGTAAAGTCTGTGGCTGTTAAATCAATTACTTCTTACTGAACAATAAGCACAAAATGAACTGATAGAAGTACGGGAAACTATGCATGGAAGAAAAGAACAGTCCCTCTGGGACTCATGTGATCATACAGTTAAGAGCAAGAAGATTGCACATATATTTACAATTCCTCTGAGAACCTTAATTTTATTATTTTTCATCTTGGAAGGCTGGTTTTGCAGGCACGGTAAAATACTTCTGAGACCTTGCTTTTCTCTGCTGTTGAAGTTTTCTCAAAACAATACTTTCAGTGTTTTTGTCAGATAATTAGTTTGTTGCTCCTAGTGCATCCCTTGAAAGTGATCAAGTGAGTACTTATAAATTTTAGAAAAGACTAAGAGATCAGTTCTTAATTTCTAGGCAGAGTAGTTAACTCTTGTTGCAAAGCTGTTACCGCAGAGTAGGGTAGAGAGGGTGACAGTGTCCTTACAGAATCAAAAATTCATGATGTGACATTACACTGGAATCAGCAATAAATGTTAAAGAAGATGTGATGGGTAGATCCTGTTCAGCAACAAAGTATCCACACAACTGCTTTTCCTCACACCTCCCAACAGAAGAGAGAACAGAAAAAAGCAAAAGCATTATTTATATCAAATTAAAGACAGTTTAATAAGCAAAAGAAAGAGAGATATGCTACCTAGTCAAAATCCAATCAGTAACTGGCTTGGATAGGCTAAATCCTCATTTTTATTTTTTGTTGAGAATGATATCGTGTGGAATGGAATATTCCTTTGGTCAACGTTTGTCAACTGTCCTGGTTGCATTCTCTCCCAGACTAATTACTGTGTGGAGACGAAAAAGAAACATGAAAGGTTTTGAGAATGTGCAAGAACTGTTCAGCAGTAGCTAAAACACTGATTTGTTATCAACAATGGTACAGACAGAAATCCAAAACAAGTTAAGAAAACAAATTCTGTTCCTGAGGGAATTCACTGTTCTAGTCACCGAGACACTTTCAATGATATCTGAGAAGTCATGGCAGTCAAGTGAAGTCCCTGGTGACTGGAACAAAAAAAAAGGTCAACCTCACACCCATTTTTAAGGATAAAAAGGATGACTCCAGTAACTACCAACTTGACAGCCTCATCTCTGTGCGAGATAAAATCATTGATCATATCCTCATGGAAACTATGCTAAGGCACATGGACGACAAGGAGGTGATATGGGAGAACCAGCATGGTTTCACCAAGGGCAAGTCCTGATTCACCAATCTAGTAGCCTTGTATGATGGGTTAACTGAGTCAATGGCCAAGGGAAGAGACACTGATGTCATCTATCTGGACTGCAGTTAAGCCTTTGACATGGTACCCCAACATACTTCTCTCCAAATTGGAGAGATATGGATATGATAGGTGTATTGTTCAGTCAACAAGAAACTGCCTGCAGGATTGAACCCTGGTGGTAGTCAATGCTCAATGTCTGGATGCAGATCAGTGGTGAGTAGTGTCCCACAGGGGTCACTGCTGGGACCAGTACTCCTTAAAATCTTCACCAGTTACATTGACAGTGAGACTGAGTTCACTCTCAGCAACTTTGCTAATGACACCAAACTGTGGGGTGTAGTAAACGCCTGAAAAGACAATGAAACAACACATTCTGGATGTCATCTTCAAGCAAGTGAGTAGCAGGCCCAGGAACAGCAAACCCACTATCAATACAAGCTGGGGAAAGAAAGGATAGAGCATAGGCCTGCCAAATAGAGCTTGGAAGCACTGGTGTATGGCAAGGTGTACATGAGCCAGCAATGTGCCCTCACAGCCCTGAAAATCAACTGTATCCTGGCCTGAATCAAATGAAGCATGGCCAGCAGGTTGAGAAAGGTGTCCTCTATTCTGTGCTGGTGAGGCCTCACTTGGAGTACTGTGTTCAGATGCAGAGTCCTCAGCACTGGAGTGACTTACTTCAGTTAACTAAGGCGAGATGGTTTGTGATGTATGTATATATACAACGTGAGACTTCTGTGAGTCCAGTTGGCAGAGCAGGTGGGCATGCAGAGACTCACTCTCTAGCTCACAGAGAATTGCAGAGAGGGGAAAAGTGCAAACCACAAAAAAAGACAAAAGAAGCACACACCTTTATTGGCGAAGTCCTCATACAAACTGCCCGGTTCTTCTCACAGTCCCCATAGTAATGGCACATCCAACACAGCTGCAAAAGTATGATGCAGGTTCATCAACATCAGAGAAGTCAGGGCACCTCCACAAGGCCAAGCTGCCCCATTTTGGAAGTAGTGTGGAATGTGACAGGTGTTGAGACATTCCTCTTATCTTCACTGTTGCTGGCAGGGAATAGGATGCTGGCACTCCATGCATGCAGGGTTGCCTCCAGTTGTCCTTGCATCTCAGTTTTTGTACGGTATTTTACACAGAGAGACATAGATCTATTAGATCATGCTCAGGGAGGGCCCCAATAGAGATTCAAGGGATGAAGTACCTCTTTTACAAGGACAGGCTGAGAGAGCTGGAGCTGTTCAGCATGGAGAAGTCTCTGAGGTGACCTGATAGCTGTCTTCCAGCATGTAAAGGAAATCTACAAGAAAGAGGAGCCAGACTGTTTTGCAGGATCTGCTGTGATAAGACAAAGTGGAATGGTTTCAAGCTCAAAGAGGATAGATTTAGGTTGTATATAAGCAAAAAATATTTTACAGTAAGGTTGGTATTGCACTGGAACAGGTTGGCCAGAGATGTGGTGGAAGACTCATCCCAGGACACATTCAAGGCCAGGTTGGACAAGGCTCTGAGCAACCTGATTTAGCTGTGAATGTCCCTGTTCATTGCATGGGAGTTGAACTAGATGTCCTCTAAAGGTTGCATTCAGCTCTAATGATTTTATGATTCTAGTCACATCCTCTACATAGAACTCAAAACTTTAGCTTCAGGGCACAGATTTCCTCAGATAGAAGAGGAATGACATACAGGAATATTAAAATTATCACGTAAGATCTGGTCAAAGATCACTGCAGTCTGTACACTGTCTCTTGCAGTCACACACTGCAAATATTTACAGTCAGTACTTTCCACGGAAATCTGTTACATTTACAGTAATTTCTGGTGCAGAGCACTGCTATCTTTGAACTAAATAATCTGTGGAGTCTGGAGACTGCTCAGTCTTGCCTTCAGTCTCACAATCCTCTGTTTCCTCCTTATTCTTATCCTATTCCTTCATTCCCTTCCTGTTCTCTGAAATATGTGTTAATGGAACGTATGCAAATGAAAATGTTTAGCTAAAACAAACAAACAAACAAAAAAGCACCAACAGATATAAAGGAAAATCTGTTGCATACTATACCCCAAGTAAGATGTTATCATGAAAATAGCCTCTGATGGAAAATCGGATAGAAAAGGAAGGGTGTATGAACATAATGTCATTTTGTTATATTCCCTTATTCCCACATTCTGACTTCTTCAGACTCAATCTCTTTTTGAACAATTCTATTTTTCTATTTTTACACCTGGCAGACAATTGTTCACTTTTTTTTTAAATTCATCTGGAATCTGCCTAAATATATATATAAATATATATATATTTGCATTACTAGTATTTTCTTTCTGTTACTTTTCTTCTTTCACAATGCTTGAAATAGATATATCAGTTCAACTCTAGAATGGAGTGTTCTGTGTCCCAGGTGAATGTCTCAACCACAACATTTTGTATCCATACATCTCAATCCTCATTGTCAGAGCAGCATGAGAAGCTGAGAACTCCCTGTTGCACCACTCAGCAACAATGGAAACAACATTATCAACATTATTTTTGTCCTAAATACAAAACACAAAAATGTTATCTCACTAGCCGTTATGGAAAAAAAGAACTCTATCTCAGCTGAAACCAGGACAAAAAGATAAGCTGCCATGAGGTTTGAGATTTATGAATTCCAGTATGTAAAGATGCACAAGAAGCTAGGAGGGAACAGAACCAGGAGAGTTGACCCAAGCTTACCGACCAAAGAGATATTCCATATCATATAACATCACACTCAGTAATAAAACTGGGGATGTTGGTTGGAGCAGGTAGCTGCTGCTCAGAAACCTGCTGGGAATTTGTTAGTGAGTAGTGAGTAATTACATTTTGCAGCACTTATTTTCAATTTCATTATTATTAGGAGTACTATATATATATGTTATTAGTAGTAGTACTTTCTCTTCCACCTTTTAACCTTAAGGAACTAATACACTTCTTTGGATGTACTGATCTTCATGTAAAAGAAACAGATATAATGTTCAATCCACCAGGACCAACTTTTTTCCTTTAGAATGACGCATGACAGTATCGTGTCCCACAAAATGTGTTAGCAAACATTATCTATACCATATTTCCTAACTGGACTCAGAATTAAGATAAATATCCCTCCAAAGAAAGGAAGAGATTACATAACCATTGTAGCATTTATGAGACAGCTTCCTCTTGAGCAAGAGCTTATAATGCAGCTTTTTAAGATCATAAAGCAGTCATCTGAATTTAGAATTATAGAGACATATCCTCCACTCATATAAGGTAAAATAGTTCTTATCAAAAATATTTCTACCATCCTCTGGAACTTGAATGTATATTGTATTTGGGGGAAAATAAAACTTCTTACATAAAAATTTCAAAAATGCTATGTATCATGTATCTTGCACATTTACAGCAGTTCTAAGAGGAAGGTTTGCTATTCATTTATTAATGTTTGTGGTATTGACATAGTGTACAGACGACTAGGATTTCTAAATGAGTTGAAAATGCAGACTAAATCTAAAACTATGTTGGGCATGAGTGGTAGAGTCTTTTTATTTCTGCTGGATTTTCTTTATTATGGTCCATACTACACTATCCTAAATGTCCTGAGGAAGTCTCTAGTTCGATATGTACCTCTCACTATTGGGACCAAAAGAGTAATATCTCTGCCTCTACAGTCTGACTTCTTGTGGCCCCATCAGCTCTGCTCACTAGTCAAGTATGGAACCTAGGCTAGTCCATGAACCCATCTATCCTGATGGCCCTTCCCTCAGAGAAAGGCCCTTCCAGAACCTAATTCCCACCAATCCCCACATTACGGACATCTGACTTGTCTAATATTATTCCACTTCTGATATCAACATTCAATTTTGCAGTTTAATACCAAATTTATAGTAGAGAGTCTAATTGTACTGAGATATCAAAGAATGTTCACAGATATATTTAATGATAACAAGTGATATATCTTCCCTATTTTATGGGGACATTATATGGTCCAGGAGGGAGGTCACCTGAGTCAGTGAAGGGGTCCTGGCTATACTATGTGCTATTTGTAGCCCTTGGTCTGGGTCTTGGGATTCCTATTCTCTCCCCAGGGTCTCTCTCAGTGTCTCATCTAGATCTGTCCCTGATCTCAGATCCTGTCATAAAGTTATCGATTGAGAATACAAGTTCCTGATTAGCTCATCCAGATTATTGCAGCACTTAAACCGGCTGTCTCCATTGTAGGTGCTTACAGTCAGCTCCTTCTCCAAGGTTCTCTCCACGTCTCACAGAGAATAGTTTGTCTCTTGATCTTAAATTACTCTTTGGATTCTATCTATTCCCTTAAAACAGATGTTCAGCTACTGCCAGCCTATGTCAATTGCCATAAGAGTCCATGAATACTTGAAGAGGCTGTAACAGTTGGGTTCACTCAGCCTGGGGTAGAGAAGGCTGCAAGTAGTTTCTATTGCTCTGAAAGACAAGCAAATGGGAAAGCATGAAGACAAACTATTCTCCAAGGGGTACAAGAAGCAGTGGAGTGAAATAGAAAATTTTGTGGTTATCCAACAGAAGGCAAAAAAAAAAAAAAAAAGTCTAAGACAATAGAAAAGGCAAAGATAAAGGATGAATCTGACATCAAATCCTATGAAGCTGTAAAAAAAATTACAGTGATTTTTTCAGCTTTACTGTCTGCAAATACAGTCTGTAAGGACTGCTTGCCTTTCTTTAAGGGGAGTGAAGTTATGTGTTTGCATTTAAATAATCTTCAGTCTAATACAGGGAATGCAGTGCCTTCATTTTTCAGAATCTCAGAAATGTTTTTGAATCTGTGGGATTAAATGTAAACTCTGTTGGTAAATTACATGAAATTACTATGAACTGTGCATATAGCTACCACAGGTATATGACTGTATATAGTATAATCCCTAAAACGGTGCTGGTATACAGTTAGAAACAGTACATTTAAGTAATCTGGAAAGTTTTGGAAAATGATGTAAGCTTCACTGCATGGTCACTTCTGAGCAGGAGTTTCTGCACTTGTATAGGCATTTGAAGGCTGCATGCAGACAGTATATTTTCTTTGTTCTCACCTCATTCATTTCAGATTTTCGACAATGTATGTAGACTCTCATTGTAGCAAACCACATGAGTAGCCATTATTTAGCAGTTCTTGGTGTGTATTCTAACTCCTGGCTTTTATGAATCTTGGGCAGATTCAGAACGAAAAAGAGAAATAGGTGGTGTCTTTCCCTTTTTCTGTCAAACATCTGTGAGGAAGTTGTCATTGATAGATAATGTAATAATAATTGCAAGATTTGAGATAACATGATGAAATAAATAATACTTTAAATGAGAAATCTAATATTTGCATAGAGCTTGGCTCTTCTGAGAGATACTTACCTTTAACAGACATATTAAAGTTATAATTTATTTGAGAAAATTGTTGCACAGGAGGATGTTGTGCAGGTAAGGAATACAATAGGTTTTAAGAGATGTTGAACAAATTATGGCTATTAATTATCTTCTTTAATAGAAAGCACCCTAATCATTGACCACAAGAGAATGAGAAACAACAGTAAATAAACGATTGTTTTAAAGCTTCATTGTTAACTAAAGACAGAAGCAGAAAAGATAACTTCCAGTTGAGTCAGTTTCTGCCCATCCCTAAGGTCAGTGTTCATTTGTTCTATTTAGCCATAGGCTAAAGTAATTGCATAGACTGAAGACACGTTCCACGTAAGACTATTTCAGAAAGCAGTGTTTTCTATTGATCTTACTGTCATCAGTAATAAGCTAAGGAGCTCCCTCATATTACTTCCCTCCATATTGCTGCTGAGTCTTTTAATAGTTTTCCCTCTTTTTTTTATCTGTCCTCACAGTTAAACCCAGGATTACTACAAAAAGTCTGCAAATAACTTGATCCTTAAGGGAAAATGGAGAGTAGCATTCATCTTTGCTTTCTTTTGCCTTTACAACTTTTAGTTTATCGTGACAGGGAAGAAGGATGCAAGCTTGTTCAAAAGTAGATACAGAGATGATGATGATCATTTTTATTGTTTATATTTGTAACTCTCCAAAAAGATGAATAGGCCAAACAATTTGTTGGATTTTGTTAGATCTTTCAAAATTATAACCAGGTTTAAATCAGATTGTTGTGCTCAGGAATACCTCTTCCCTTCTTTTTAGAATCAGTGTCCATCAGTAAAAAATTGTGAAATATATTCATGGGAAAATTACAATTCTATAGTGAAGTTTTTTGTTTTTATATGTAAATAAGAATCAGAATAATTTCTATAACTAACTCCTGGAAAGCAACTTTTCTTTATGTCTAATAATATTATGCCTACCAAACTTTCCATAAAATGTTTTTCATATAACTTTATGTATTATAGGATATTTCTTACCTTCAGTATGTTCAGTGTACATCCTAATGCAACTGTATGTCTTTAAAAGACCATTTTTCCTGTCAGTTTTAATAGAAAGGAGTAAGGGATTACTTTTTTATATCATATATTTGAATACTATTCCAAGCATAACTAATTGTGCAGGCTAATTAAATAATTCTCACATTTATTTTAAATTCTGTCATAGCTACAGCTCAGTACTTTGTTGACAGACTGAGTTTTCCTGTTTTTACATTTGGGTTCTTAAAACACAAACGCACACTACTTCTTTCTTACTGCTCCCTGTTATTGGAACAATATCTTGCTTGTGGTTTGAGATAGGAAACCTAATTATATAAGAAGATTGTACAGCCCTCAGGTGGGGCTAATTTGTATAACTCAGCTTAATCTGACGGAGCTGTGCTGAAATGATAACTGAGGATCCAGTTTCACATTTGCAATTCAGGATCTAATATTCATTTTTAGTTTACCAAAAAAAAAAAAAAAGATTAAATGCTGGATTCTGATTTCATTGATGCTAATCTAAAACTAGGATAATGTAAATTATTTCCATTTCAATACATCAGAGCACAATCTACTCATATGCAGTGAGTAGAGTAACAAGGCTTGTACATGAAATCATCCTCAGGGACTAAAATTTAGCCTAAAGACACTATAATGATTCTTTTGTTTAAATAAAAACTACCAGTAAAATTCTGTGTTCTTCAGTGTTGTTTTATTCAGCTCTAAGCATGCCAGCTGCGTGGAGTCAAGAGCTTTATGAGAAAGCCCAAGGGAAGAAAAGAGCAGCAACCTCTTATTTAACAAGTGTGCCCTATGGCTAGAGTGCGATTAAATTTCATTATCACATATCTTTTCTGTTAAAAATCCAAACTGAACACAAAAATAAAATAAATGTCAATTTAGACATCTAGGATCTGAGAAAGTTTTCTAAACGTCTAAACTCTCTGGTTCAGCTTGTGATAGAACAATAATTTACTGTCCTTTTTTTGATGATAATGCCACAGGAAATAAAGGCAAACAGAAAGCCAATATAAATGTACTGCTGGAGTCTCGTTCAATGTTATAAGTTATTTTCTTAGCTTTGAGAGCTGGAAGATATGGAAATAAAAGATTTCTGCAGTACAGCCCATCTTGTGAATTTGTAATGCATGATCAGGACAAAACACAAATTACTATGCCTAGTCAAAGAAAGTATATTTCAGTGATTATAATTATTGATAAAACTGTTTTCAGAAGCTTAGAAGTCTTTTAAAGCTTTTCTATTGATATTCCAGAAATTCACTTTCTATTTTTAGAAAAGTGTCGTTATTATGCGGTATGAACTGCATGCCTTCAATATGCTTTACAAGTTCTTTCATTAATTCCATCATGGCCACTGCTCTTTTGATACCTAGATCTTGAAATGGTATAAGTAAAGCCATAGCCTTTTGCTAATACATGAAATCACTCCAGGAAAAATCAAAACTAGTTTCTTCAAGATCTACAATGTTCTCATGAACTTGTACTTCCTATCTGCGTATATGCTGCAAAACAACTCAGGGATTTTGTCTACGTATAAGAACTGTTGAATCATGGCCTGAACCACTGATTGATCACCTAATCACTTGTACACTGCACTGATAAAAATCTATATGGTTGTCTGGAACGTGGTTTTTTCTTTCACTTTGCTGTCACCACTGCTGAAATGTTATGAAAATGAAAATTTTCTGCCTCACTGTGCTAACATCCGCTGTTTCATCTCTGTAAATGTTCAGCAAACATTGCAGAATATAAGTGGGTGTAATTTTTCCATATGGATAAATTAAATTACTAACCCTTGCTTCAGACATATTTCCATGTCTGATGCCATTTTGCCAGATTTCCCCTCTCCTGCCAACTGTCACATGGTAACAGAGTGTACTGGAATGTTGGTGGGAAGGTTCACCATCTACTGTCATACCACTAATAGCCACTTCTGACATCACAGACTATTTCTACAAAGACATTTCTATCTGGAGCAGTCCTTGTGTGTGTGTATAACTTTTTTTTTTTTGTCCTCAGACAACTCTAGGTATCACTATATATATATATATGCAAAACCTCACCATCTTTTTCTATTACTTACATCTCATAGAATGAATACATTTGCAAAGAAAACAGACTAAATCAGGCATCTCCTTTAATTTTACAGGTTGTTTTCTTACACATGGGTCTAAATATCCACGTGTTTTGAAATATATGCATTTTGAAGACCTATAAAATTACAGAAACAAAAAGATTATAAAGAATCTCTGGAGTTCATTGAGTTTAAATTCCTGCTTAAACCACATCCAGTTTCCAAGCTAGGTGAAGTAGCTCAAAATGTTGTCACATTTTGAATAACTTCAAGGATGGAGATTCTGCAGACATTTCATTCAATCATTATGAATCATCATTATGTGAATTTCTGAATAAATAATTGGTCGGCTTCATTTCTTTACCACTTATGTGAGATAGTTTGCTGAGATAATGTATCTCACATTTTGTTTTTTTTTAATTTTTTTTTCTGTTTTTTGTTCATTTTTTTATCTGTAAGGATACTTTTTTTCAGTAGTATTGTGATGTTTTCACACTGATAGACAGCTAAGCTCCACCATGCTGCTCTCTCACTCATTCTCTTCATAAATACAGGGGTAGAAAATCTGATGGAAAATATGATCATGGATAAGAATAAGGAGCAGTTTAAAGGAAAATAAACAAAAGCTGTTTGGAAGCAAAACAGATGAACAAATAAAAACAACTATTCTGTACTTCCCATCGAAAAGTGATGTTCAGAGATGTTTTAGGAAGCAGGGCCTCAAAGTGCAGTGTGGTTTCTTGGGGAGATGGACACTTTCATAATGAGAGTTTCCCTCCAGTCCTAACACTTCCCTTCTCCTTCCTCACATATTTCTGCTGAACACGTCATACAGTATGGAATGTCCCTTAGGTTAATTTTAGGTTATTTGCTCTAATTATGTCCCATCCACATCTCTTCCATCCTGTTGGGTTTTGGAGGAGAGATTGGAGAGTATCTTGGTGCTGTGACAGCAATAAACAAAATGTTGCAGTATCAATGTCTTTCTGGCTACAAGTGCAGAACACAGCCTTAGTTGCTGTGAAAGTTAGCTCCGTCTCAGCCAGACTCAGGACAACTATAAACAGTTTTGGACACATACACTTACTTTACTTCTTTTTTGTTTGTTTTTTTTTTACCTCATTTGCCTGTAATTATGCTTATTTGTTTTCTGATCTATGCTAATCTTGAAAATTAAGAGGGTCAATTTTTGACTATTCTCTGCATTTTGCCAGTAGATATGTACAGTGGATTATGACACATCACTGCATCAACACTTTTCAGAAAATATAAGAAACACTGGTATTTCTCAAATTCTCCAAATACCTTCCTTTCATTTTTTCACTAGAATACATATGAACTGGATCACTCTTCTGTTCCATACCATATCAAGATTTCTGCTACTCACAAATTTAGTAGGATAGGGAAGTATTTTCTGTTCATATTCTGGTTAGCTCATAGAGAAAGAGGACTAAGAAATCTTACAGTAAGAACAAATAGGTATTCTGGCTTACCAGGATGCACTTTCAAACCACAATTATAGCAGTACAGACTGTCACATGTGAGGTTGTGGTGGTTTCACACTGATAGACAGCTAAAATCCACTACAGTCACTCTCTGACTCTCCCTCCTGAGCAAAACAGGGAGAAAATATGATGATAAAGAAAAGTCATGAGTTGAGATGGGGACAAGGAAATCACTCACCAATTACTGGCAAGGACAAAACAGACTCAGTATATGGACACTGTTGTAATTTATTGCCTTTTGATAACAGACCAGAACACTGAGAACTACAAGCAAACTGAGATCACTTCCCCTATCAGCTCTATTTTACCTTGTCCTGCTGAGTGGTACAGGGGAATGAAGAATGAGGGCTGTGGTCAATCCATAACTCTTTGCTTCTTCTTCTTCCTCACTCTCTTCCAGTGCTCCATGGAGTACCTAACATGGGATGTTGCCTTCCTTATCTGATCCTGTGTGAGCTTCCCTGAGATTTCAGTCCTTTAATTACTACTCCAATATGGATCCATTCTACAGAGTTCATGCCTCAGGAGTGGACTGCTTCAGCATGGGTCCCCCTCAAATGTAAACTCACCCAGATTTCCTGCTCCACCTTGGGCTTCTCTCTATGGGCTGCAGTCCTGGCCCAGAGTCTACCCTTGTAGAGATTTTCCATGTCCTGTAGCCCTTTTTTTCATTCTAAAAACTTCTTAGCAACAAGGAGTGACTACGAGTGAGTCTTAGAGTTTTTGTGCTAAGAAAGTCCCTAAACAGACCAGTCTAACAAATAAACTTCATGCAAACATAACCTGTGTAAGTATTAGGTCCATTCTTACCTTCCCTTTGTTACAGTGGAATCCTTCCTTTTGAGAGCTTTTTGTATTACAGCTTCTGTACTGTCCAGTAAATCTCAATACTTAACTACAAACTTAAAACTAATTACAAACTTGAAACTTAATTCTATGTTGTAACTGTTAATTTGTTGTTTTGTTGTTTTTGTTCTAGCCGTAGACTAGGCTCCACATTTCATTCTCTTCAAGAATAAGGCATTTCTCTCTCCTGCACTATTTTTATTTAAAGCTGATGAAAACAAAAATGACTGAATGTTGTCATGATTTCATGAGGACACCAAAGTCAGCAAGATTAATATATCTTGAGAATGTATAGAAAATGGCTATGGGAACATTTCTCAAATCTCTAACCTATCCAAGTTGCAGGTTTTTCTAGTTGTTGTTTTGTTTTGTTTTCATTTCTTTATGACAACAACAATGGACAGAAACAATACCTGAGGCAACAAGATTCGTTACAAAACTGTTTTGCTATGGAATACCTTTGTTCTGTGCTGATTATGTTGTTATTTAGAATTTAATATTTAGTACTACAACACTGTCTTTTTCTCATCATCAAACAACCTTGTGGATAAGAATATAAGTTATTTTAAAAGACAAGGAATCAACCCTCTAAAATATGTTTCTGCAAGATTCATTCTGATGTTTCTATTATTATTATGGCGGGGGTTCTCTTGTTTTGGACCACAGTAACACAGTCCATGAGGAAAAATACATTATTTAAGAATGTACGAAGACTAACTTCAATTCCATTCCATTTTGTTGACAGCAGAAATATTTTCTATAAGTGTTTGTTCTCTAATGCATGCAGAAGTAGTGATGCTTCAGTAATCACCAGAACAAATTTCGTTTAATTATTTTCTGTTCAAGAATACACAAAAGACCTGTATATTATGCTTGAGAATCTGAGGCATCCAATAGGTAGTTATTTATAAAGTAAATCCTTGGGTTAAGAGTATGTTTGTATGCCTATACTTATCACAATTTCTTTAAAAATGACAGTTTGTAAGACTAGATGTTGGCAAGTACAGTAAGTTTACAGGAATGAATAATATATAAAGACATAAAATTCTCTAACAGAAATATAAAGGGACTTAAAAATTAGTATATACTGTCAATTTTCTAGTAGAGAAGAACTGGGGAAAAAATACAACAGCTGAAAACAATAGTATTTCCTCTTAAGTGACGTCAGCAAACTTGTTTCATAAATGCTGATAAGATACTGGATTTTCATCTCGAGACACCAGAAATGAGGTGTCTACAACACAGCTGTTCACAGTGTGATGGGAATTTTATATTCTTTGAGTTATCAACTGAACATTTATTTAATTCTACCTTCATATAGCATTGATCATTGACCTTAAATATATTAATTGTCGTTTGCACTGCAGTCTTCACAAAGGTCCTTGAAGGACTAAGTTGAAGACATCTATCATTTTGCTAGGTGAAGATGGAAGACAGTGAGTTTCACAGAGTATATATACAAAAGAAAAATCACCTAAAAATAGAAATATCCTTGACCAAGAATAAGTTTGTTAAAGTTTTTAATACACATAATTTGTTTATTCATGATTCTACAGATCATGATCTGTACAGATTCTGAATCAAGAGTACAATTTCAGCCCTGCCCACTTACAGATATACTTGTTCACTTTTTGATTTTAAGAAATATACTTCAAAATGAATCGTACATTTAAACATACACTGAGTTTATTAGTGCTATATTATTTGGATTTGTATCATATTTCTGGCTATTTATTCACAGAAATGTTGTAACAACTTACATATAAAGTACTCAAATGCAGATCAGAACTCTGAAATTCTTTGTTTTAGCTGAGATGGTACACGTTTGATATTATTATTCTTAAACATTTTGACTTCTGCATAGGCCTTATGCAGTATCAATTAGCATAAATTAGCATAAATCAGCATAAAAGCATGTTAGATTAAGCAATAGTATCATAGCATTAAAAAGGAAATAACCATAGATGAGAACACTTAAGAGGTGCTGAATATACCACAGCTGACATTTATATATATTTAAATACAGAATGATAAGATAGGATTTGTTAACAGTGGTTTGACTTCAGAATATCAGAACAAAATGCATTCTATTATAATATTTGTGTTAATATATCATTTCGTTTGTGATTTTGTGATAAAAATCTGACATTGATGTCTGAATTTTGATGCTTGAGTTGCATAGCAGAAGCTGATCAAATTTATGATTTTAAAATATTTTTTACTTGTGACTGTGACATTTTTTTATTTTTTTTAATGAGTATGCATATTAAATGTAAAATTACTTACTGTAGTTCAATGTTTAGTTAGTGGTCATGAGCAACATACACATCACAAAAAAAAAAAAAAAAAAAAGATTTATTTCCTTCATCATTCTAATCCCCTTAAGTTCTACAGCTTGTTTTAAGATTTCTGTCCATCTTCCTGTGATCCAATTGTCAATTTCTTTCTTCTTCTCACAACTTCAGCTATTCCAGCATTACATTTTCTGTTCTCAGAAGTTTTGCTGTTCTCATTATTTTTAATTTTTTAACTATGAATTTAACGTTTTCCTTAATGTGTTTGTGTTTCTTTGTTTGTTTGTTAAAATAAAGTTATGAGCTATTATTAACTTACATTATCTTCTGCACAGCTGATGACTTGAACTTCTGATTTAATAATGCTATGTTAAATGCTATTGAGCAGGCACTAACAGATAACATTGGCTACAAATTCAATTACATAAGGGCTTGTGTGGGAAGATGTAAGTAGAAATATTGTGAATATTGTGTCTGAGATGAGCTGTAGACAAGATCTCTAATGAGGAGTGTAAGTGGCTAAACTGGTAAAGAAAGAATGGAAGAAAGGAAGAGAGAAAGGAAGAGAGAGAGAGAGAGAGAGAAAGAAAGAAAGAAAGAAAGAAAGAAAGAAAGAAAGAAAGAAAGAAAGAAAGAAAGAAAGAAAGAAAGAAAGAAAGAAAGAAAGAAAGAAAGAAAGAAAGAAAGAAAGAAAGAAAGAAAGAAAGAAAGAAAGAAAGAAAGAAGGAAAGAAAGAAGGAAAGAAAGAAGGAGCTAGTCTGAATTTAGAATTCTTACTAGAAAAGTTGGCATTACAACTGTATTTGTTTAAAATTCTTTACAGCTACAATTGAACTGCAGTCTCATTCTTTACTGGAAAATCTAATTTAATTATGTCACTTATTATTAATTTATTGTTCTCCAAATATCCTTTAGATAGGAGATTACAACAGTCAAAAATGAGACTTAGGAAGATTTTATTGTCTTGACTTATGGGAGTTAAATATTAAAAATCTATATTCATCTTTTTTTTTTTCTTTTTTTTTCTTTTTTTCCTAGTTCTAGAGATCTTTTAAATTCATAGCTATTCCAATTAATTTTCCAGCAGCACTTTAAAAGGAGTAATGGATAATAGCACACAGCAACATTTTCTCATCAGTTTTGCACGGGATGAGCCAGAACAAGTTCTAAATATAGCTTCTAGTATTAAGCAAGCTTGTTGAGTTTCAAGTTCGGATGGCCAAGGGATGCTGTTTCTGCGGTTGTAATGAATACTGTGTAAATGCCTGAGTCAGCCAAAACCTACTACAAAAGTTGATTCTGAATGTGGAAAAGATCAACATTTCAAGATAATCCCTGCAAAGGAGAGCTTCTTTTGGACTGAAAGGATAAAAAGGGAGCTTCTGAGTAAATAAGTGAGAGCTTACTGAATGAATTAGTCTGAACTGGGAATGGGAATCTACAAGAGTACAAAGGTCACAACAATTTGAATTATTCTTCTCACTTTCAGGTATATCTGAAACTTAAGCATAACTAATCAGCTAAACCAGCCATCACTACATTGTGAAATTATTAAAGAGATAGGGTAGGGCATGGAATCTTTCAGAGTGAAAAAAAAGCAAGAGCTTTATATAGTAGTAGTCTAACTATATATAGTCTATATATATACTAGTCTAACTATATATATATATATACACTATAGTCTAACTATAATATAGTAGTAGATCTGAAAATTATTCACTGATTCTTGAGTTTGGTGTACTAAAAATGACCAGATGAGGATATTTGAAGTGGAAGAGAAGAACTGATTGCCCTGATTAATGCCAGCTACAAAGCAGGGAAAAACAGAATTAATGTTTTAAAGGTGAAATTCAGGTTCTGCCCTATAAGGAGTCTAGATCTCCTCCCAAGTAGAGCACTAAAAGTTACATACACAAGACCTGAATAAATTGTACTAGAAATATGAGTTTCAATACAGACATTTTCAGTAAAAGCAATGGGAAATCCAGTGGGCATCATCGAATACTTGGGTTTGATATAGTAAAAATCTTGTAATAGACAGAATGGGATCATATATATGGTCAATAAAAGTTGTTGTCACTAAAAAAAAATATAAAACAAAGTTGCAGGCACTTAAAGAAATATTCCAACAGAGCAGCCATGAAAATCTTTAGTTTTGAAGCCTTGTAGACTCATGTCAAAATTCAAGCTTGATGGATTTTTCCCATGGGGACTGGGAGAGATGGATGATGAAAGCATTCCTGAGGACATGAAGAAAGTAAATGTCATTCTTGTCTCCAAGAGGAGAAACTAGGAACAGGCAGGTCTGTCAGTCTCACCTTAGTTTCTTGATTAATGAAATGAATTATCCTAGAATACATTTCAAAATATATTAAGAACAAAAAGATGACTGCTTGCTGCCAGCATAAATTTACAAATGAAGTCATGCTTAACCAATTGGATAGCCTTCTATAATGAGTTGTTAGGCTGCGTGCATGAGGAGAGAGAAGTTAATATAATTCACTTATGTTTTACTAAGATTTTTGTCTCAGATTGTCTAAGCATTCTACTAGATTATCTGATCAAGAACAGATTCAATGAGTGGACAGTAAGGGGGACTAAATACTGAGTTGATTACTTTTCTCAGATTACACTCAAGGGAGGTCTAAATAATTTCAAAAGAGGGGCAAGGTTCACATGAGTTTTTACTTTAAAGAAATACTTTCATAT
Source organism: Odontophorus gujanensis (assembly GCA_013399175.1). Taxonomy (NCBI): domain Eukaryota; kingdom Metazoa; phylum Chordata; class Aves; order Galliformes; family Odontophoridae; genus Odontophorus; species Odontophorus gujanensis. The sequence continues at coordinate 46,192 of VXAB01003072.1, forward strand.
GTTTCTCTTTCAATAAGCACCACAAACACTAGTACCCTCACGTGTAATTTGCACACAGACAAAATTACTCCCAAGACAGTAACTTCAATAGGACTGCTATGAATATATTTGGTGTTTAATATGATTAGTCTAAAAATTTACTGCATCATCAATCCTGAGTTTGCAATATTACCTCTATTAACATAATAATTCAAACTAGAACTGAAAAAGGTTAATTCACACTTTATATACTGGAGCAGAAATGACAAAGTAATGTTAACAAAAACTGGAAGGAAAAGCAACAAACCACCTTTCTGATCAAATGATTAATTTAACATTCCTTTGCATAAATAGGAATCTACAAATTGATTATAACATTCTATCAAGATATGGTCAGGCACAAATTGTACGGGTCAAACATTTGTGATATTTGTTGCATGAGAGCAGAATCTGAAAGAAATCACAGTGCAGATGAAAAGGTCAGTGAAGATGGAAAGGAGGAGGTGCATTAGGTGCAGAGTAGAATTCTCCTGCAGCCTATAGAAAGGCTTGTGGAGGGCAGGAGGTGCTGCAGGGAGCAGTCTGTCTCCTTGCAGTCCATGAGGTATCACATCTGTAAGAAGAGTGTTTTCCCATTTGTAGATGCTTATCTATAGACACTTTTTTCTACAGATGTAACTATACACTACTATATAACTATACACTACATGTACAAGTACATGTTGAATGCACTACTCTAAGTGCATTCATGGGAGACATGCATGAAAAAAACAAAATTTTGTTTTAATTTTTCTGCATGCTTTTTATTTTCTTCACTAAGGTGATTTCCTAGTTGTTGCTTTTAGGGATTTGGTCAACAACTTTTTGCATGATCTGATAGCAACAGGAAAAGGGGGAATGGTTTTAAAATAAAAGAGAGGAAACCTAGGTTAGACCTAGGAGGAAATTCTTTATTCAAATGCTGGATCAGATTGCCCACTGATGCTGTAGAAGTCCTAGTCTTTTAAAGTCTTTTAACAACCAGGCTGGATGGGGCCCTGGGCAGCCTAATCAATTGAGTGGCAATGCTGCCTACAGCATGGGGTTTGGAACCAGGTGATTTTTATGGCCCTTTCCAACTCATGCCTTTCTATGATTCATTTTATAGTAAGATTGTTTCACATTTTAAAATATAATGATCTGTTAATGCATTAAACACAACCACACACACCATAACCAACCAAACGCAGATTTAAGATAGATAAGAGATCTTTCATTGGATGCTGAAGTCTAGATTTTTATGTGCTTTTACTTTTATTACTTTGAAGACATAAGGAATAAGAACTAGTGTGTGAAATGCTGGAGAAAGTAAAAGAAATCTTTATGATCTGTAAGGTGATGTAAAATATAAGAAAGAAAATCTGTTTTCCTTTTACCCACCTGACAATTTCAATTGATCATTAGGAGAAAATGAAATTAACAAAAAAAAAATAAAATAAAATAAACAGGCAATCATAAAGTTTGTGAAGTTGGTGAAGCTGAAACAATTTAAGCATTTAATTTCTGGAGACTATATAAAAATTACTCACCATTTACTGGAGAGACTAAAAAATTGTCCTTGAATAATAATTTTCAGTTACTAAAGCTCTTATATCTAACTAATGAATAAGCAAATCACATCAGCATTTCCAGGAAGGTAATGACTGTGAACATTTAAATTCAACAGCAATTGAACCTGACCTTAGTTTGGTAAATTAATGATAGTGTTAATACTTCACTTTTAAGGAAGCAGTTTTTTGCTACTGCAACTGTAAGCCCTGATGAAATGATACACTAAATGTATATTACCTTGGATATGCTTTTATTTTCTGCTTTGAAAATATGAAGTTTAATACATCTTCCCTGAAAATGCTGTAGAAGGAAAATAACTTCAACTGACCCACAATAAATTAGAGCTCTTTTCCTAAATTTCACCAACTATCTCAGGTAACCACCATGAACTGATGAGAATCAGGCCATATTTTAATGCTTAAGTTGATCTTGTCCAGCTCACATCAATGTTTGAAAACACAGAACAATTTTTTGTTGTGTTCAGTAATCTCACTGACTACACTGTAAGACTACAAAAAAGTAACCCCTCATTTTTAGCTGTTTAATCAAGGACTTGGTGTGTATTTATTCAAAGCAGAAAATGTGCTATCCTAAAAATAAAATACTTGGAAATTCTGCATTTAGTCTTGCATTGAAAGAGAAAAGCACTATGGAACACCTGAGATTGTAAAAAATAAAGAGGGGCTAAGGAAATGAAATATGTCAGAACAATACAGTCATAGTTACTAGCACAACTGAAGATCTTATTTAAATCTTGTTGAGAGGGAATAACTTTCAGAAGCTACTCTTTTAGAACTGTTAAAAATTCTCCTTCACCTTAGTCATTTTCACTCTTCAAGTGACTCAATACAACCTTCACTTTTCCCATTGTCACTTTATAATTTCTTAGACATCTAGACTAAGGCAATGCCACAAGAGTTGTGGATTGAAGGAATTCAAAATTAAATGAGATTGAACTCCAGGAGCAACTATAATAGCTGAGCTAATATTTGGATGAAGTCTATAATGACAATTAAAAGAGCAAATGTGTCATCATAGAATTGTAGAATCACCAAGGTTGGAAAAGACCCACAAGATCATCCAGTCCAACTGTCTACCTATCACCAATCATTCTCTCTAAACCATGTACCTCAACAAAACGTCTAAACATTCTTTGAACACCTCCAGGGTTGGTGACTCCACCATCTCCCTGGGTAGCCCACTCCAGCGCCTGAACACTCTTTCAGTAAAGTAGTAATTTCTAATGTTCAACCTGAATCTCCCCTGGTTCAACTTGAGGCCATTCCCTCTAGTCCTATCACTGGTTACACAAGAGAAGAGGCTGACCCATCATGTAGTTATAGAGAGCAATAAAGTCTCCCCTGAGCCTCTTCTTCTTCACACTGAATCCAAGCTCCCTCAACCATTCCCCAAAAGGCCTGTGCTTCAGACCACTCACCACCTTCATTACCCTTCTCTGGACCTCAGTATCAATTTTTTCAATAAGTGGCACAAAGCTGAACACAGTACTCGAGGTGTGGCCTCCCCAGTACAGGGGGACAATTACTTCCATGCTCCTGGTGGCAACACTATTTCTGATACAAGCCAGGATGCTGTTGGCCTTCTTGGCCACCTGGGCACACTGCTGGCTCATGTTCAGCCAAGCGTTGACCCCAGGTCCATTTCTTCTACACAGTCTTCCAGCCACCCTACCCCAAGACTGTAGCGTTCCCTGGAGTTGTTGTAACCAAAGCTCAGGATCTGGCACTTGGTCTTGTTGAACCTCATCTCATTGGCCTCAGTCCAGTGGTCCAGCCTATCCAGATCCATCCATAAAGTCTTGCTACCCCCAGGCAGATTGACACTTCCTGCCAACTTGGTGTCATCTACAAACTTATGAGAGTGCACTCAATTTTCTCATCCAGATCCTCAATAAAGATATTGAAGAGGACAGGCCCCAGTACTGACCCCTGGGAAACACCACTCATAACCAGTCACCATCTAGATTTAACTCCATTCACCACTACTCTCTGGGCCCAGCCCTCCACCCAGTTCCTTACCCAGCCAAGAGCGTACCTATCCAAGCCATGGCCTGCCAGCTTCTGCAGGAGAATACTGTGGGAGACAGTGTCAAAGGCTTTGCTGAATTCTAGGTGGTCTACATCAACAGTCTTTCCCTCATCGACCAGACAGGTCACTAGATCATAGAAGGAGATCAGATTGCTCGAGCAGGACCTGCCCTTCATGAACCAATGCTGGCTAGGCCTGATACCCTGGCTGTCCCACACATGCCATGTGATCTCCCTCAAGACAATCTGCTCCATAACCTTCCCTGGCACAGAGGTCAGGCTAGCAGGCCTGTACTTCCCCAGATCCTCCTTATGGCCTTTCCTGAAGATGGAAGTCATTTTCACAAGTCTCCACTCTTCCAAGACCTCATCAGTCAACCAGGAGTACTGATAGATGATGGAAAGCAGCTTAACTATCACCCCTACCAGTTCCCTCAGCACTCTCAGGTGAATCTTATCTGTCCCCATGGACTTGCGGCAGTCCATGCTGCAAGTCCATGCTAAAGGATGAGCAGAAAGTTATATGGGATAAAATATCTAGGAAAGCACTGCTTCATAATGCTGTGTTCTCCCTACTTTGCGTTGCGTCTATATCAGGAAACCTGTTACCGTGAAGAAGGCAAGAGAATCTCCCAGAGGTCTGATAGATGCTTTACAAACTAAATATGAATGCATGAATATAATGCCTAAATGCTCCTGGAAGCGTAGTCAGTTGGATCTTTAAATGAAATTTATTGCCAGATATTTACAGAATTTTAAGTTCCTTATAGTAAAATAATTAAAGGAATGTTAGTACAGAAAAAAAATTATTTGTAATGAACTTTGATTTTGTTCTCACACAGGAAATTTACCTGGGAGATTGCAGACCTCGATGTTATAGCTATAGCTGCTTTTCAATGCACTGAAAACAATTTCTGCTTTCCATGCGGTCAGATAGGAACCTGAAACCATTCACTGAGACTCTCCTAAGTTTCATTTGTATCTCTATGTAAATCATTGCAATGTATTGGTCTTGCAGTCTTTGTGTCTGTTTAGTTAAATTTAAGTTTAATTCAACTACATCTTTTCACAAAGCTTGTCCAAAATAGAAGCATGTTTTTCAAATTTGTAATCACATTTTTTTTGAACTTTCAGAGAGTCCGTATGTCAGAGCTGTAAACACCTTGATGTTCACAGTGATTTAGGTGGATAAACAGGTCACCTATTGACAATTAGACACTAAAGGCTATCTGCCAGACTCTCAGATTCTTCTTCAGAGGAATAAGAACCTCTCATAAACCTTGCAGTAGCTTTTACCAAACCATAAAGATGTTTCATCTGATACTGGAGTTCCTTATTAATTTCTTTGTGTAAAAAAAGTAATTTCACATTCCTTAGTGGCATCATCATGCAAAATTCAAGAAGAAACAATTGCTTAGTGATTACTTAAGTCTGTGGACGTTAAGTATCTTCCAATCTTCTACAGTAAACATTTGATTGCTGTGTGTGTAGTAACTGAAAATGTAAAATTAGCAGCAAGTATGTTCATATACTGAAATACCTAGTACACTCACTCATACGTATGTCCTAACTACCAACCATATGGCTAAATATGGATTTAGTGGTTAACAACAACACACAAACACAAACAAAAACAACCAAGGGAAACCAAAGAAATTAAAGGTTTTAACACATACTGAACTGATGTTACTTGACAGTCCTGTATGTTGAAGTGCCAGTCACTAAGTTTGAGGAGGTACTCTACATCTTCACAGTCATTTCTATTATGACACAGCCTTATTTGACTTCGTGTTGGGTTTCCATGTCAAAATTTAGGATGAGTGAGTGGAAGCAGGGTTAACACCTGTGAGAAGAGATCAGGGCCTGCCAGAAGAGACACAGCCAGAACCAGTAAGCATCCACAGATCCACAATTGGGAAGGGGACTGAGTGACAGAGAAGGACTGTTATGGAATGCCTACAGTCTCCTATTCACTTGCCACTCTGCACCATTGGGTACTGGGGAGAAAGTAGAAAAGTTGAGAAAGAAGGAAGAAATGTGAACGTGTGAAGCATGGAATGTTCCAGTAAAGTATTTTTGTTTTTGTCTTTGTTTCCCACCATTCAACCCCAATCACCATTCAGTGAAATTTTACTGACCCAAGTCAGGTATGTTATGTTAATTGGTAAATGGTCTCTCTGTCTTTATCTCAACCCATGAGCTTTATAATCTTTTTTTGTCTACTCTGTGTCCTGTTGTAGAGGGGCCGTGAAAAAGTAGCTGGGTTATACAGTAGCCTCTATATGGTGATGTGGTCCTATGTGGGGGGACAGAAGTATTCTATAACCTCTATCCTTTGGCTTCATAGAAAGTATGGATTTATTTTGCTTGTATATTTTTATTATTTGTTTTTGAACTTGAGTTTTTGCTGTATTCCTAGGTACAGATTAGCTTTAAAATGTCTTAAATATTTCCTAAATATCATTCATGCATTTCTTATCACATATTCTTAGTTTCAAATAATTCATTTTAAAGTGAAAATATTTATAATGTTCACTTTGGCGATATCTGATCTTTGTTTTAATCAAATGTATCTGTCAAGTGACATCTATCACACTGTTCTCCCATATTATTTAAAGCAGACTCAGAAGTAGAAAGTGTTTTCTATAGATTAGAAATTCTATAGATGTTTTGTAATTGCAGTTTATGTCTCACAATACATCTCAGATTTAAGTTCCATATGCTATTTTTATTTTACTTTATTTTATTTTATTTTATTTTATTTTATTTTATTTTATTTTATTTTATTTTATTTTATTTTATTTTATTTTCAGATAAACTGGTCTTTTAGGAACCAATTAGTCTGTTCTCTAATGTGTTTCGAGGGCTTACTGGCATGCATATTGGTAAAGGTTTCTAAACTTCAAAACCTTCCTTGGCAAAGCACACTTTTCCATTTTACAAATTCAGTTTTACAAATTTCTGAAAATACTAATAGCACTATTCAACTATGCAATTATGAGAACCTTCCTAACAGGTATTTATACATATTTAGACACTTAAATAAAAATTTCCATTCCTTTTTGTTGAACATTCTTGTATATGTATATGCAGTTAAATAATTTTTTAATTACCAATCTTAGATCATACCAAACGAGTTTGTTCTGTATTAAAAAGAAAATAAACTACAGCACAGCACTTCTATCGAAGTAATTATTATATCACTATCCACAATAAAATTAAAAATTTAACTGTAGCGTAGGCAAAAAAAATAAATGTTTCGGTTGAAGTTTTCTTTCTGTTTATTCTGTTCATACAGTTATGGAATGCCAGTTATAGAATATTCAACTCCTGGCTCCATGCAGCACTACACAAAATTTAAACCGTATTTCTGAGACTGTTGTCCAAACATTTTTTGAACTCTGGCAAGCTTGATGCTATGACCGATGTCCAAGGAAACCTGTTCCAGTGCCAGATTATGGCCTTGGTGAAGAATATTTTTCTACTATGTAACCTGAACCTCTCCTTAGCAGCTTAATCTCATCTCTTCCAGTCCTGTCACTGTCATTAGAGACATACAAACCTCTCCTTCTCTGAAGAATAGTGTAGAGACAACATTGTATAGGGACTCAGGCTGTATAGAGACAATGGATAACATCTGTTTGTTTTAACAGTTCTCATTTCAAATGATACTGCATAAATGTTTGTATCCCAAAGTTCTGGAATTTATTTCATTTAACTTTCTGGAGTTAATGGTGCCAATTCATATTCAATTGTAAGTAATAGAAGATAGAAGATTTTCAAAATATGCAGGTTCATAAGGTTTAAAATTAGTTAATTTTGTAAATTACATAATAAGTATACTGATGTGTTTCATTACTGAATGACTTCACCCCTACAGTTGTTTATGTTTTTTGCTTCTGAAAAGGTATCTTTTCTTATCTGTACCAGCAATGAACCCAGATGTCAAATCTGGAATGTTTTTCCCTTCAGTGTCTCATAGCTAAAAAATTGCTTGGCTGATCTTGTTCATAGCTGTATATCTCTTCCACTTTTTGTAGTGGTTATTGAAATGTCTGAAGGGTGAGTTCAAGCATAAGATGTTGGATTACTGCTTTATGATTGCCTGGATATTTGAATCAGTGCCAAATAAACTGTTTTGTGTATCAAAAACCCTGGAATACTGTGTATTGCTTGAAAATCCTTAGATACTTACATACTTTCAAAAGCTAAGATTTTACTACAAATAGAATTGAAGCATACATCATAAATACTACGCATCACTCTGAAATTTCCTTTATACAAAGAACTGCAAGTTGAATTATTGCATGATATTAAATTTTAGGTAGAGGTACTTCCTCATTTTTCACTGAATTTTTCTGTGTTATCATAACGGATGCAGACCTCTCAAAGGTACACATAAATATATTGCTTTGGCTTTATACACTGTTGTCATTGGCAAAATCCTTGGCTGCTATTATTATAAATTCAAAGTTAAATATTTTTTCATTTGATGTAGGTATTATGTGTCCCTGCTCCCCTGCCCTTGGAGAACTGATAGAAGCTATAGCTCGTGGTTGGTAGAGCATGCATTCTGGCAGGAAAACCGTAGTGTATCAGAGACTTGTGATGGAGTAGTCAGTTTCTGACTGATTGTAACATTTAATACAGACTGATACTGAAGAAGTTCTTGAGGAATTGAGGCATGTGAGAAGCACCAGTATTGAAGAAGTCAATTGAAAGCCTAGGTCCTGTGGGAGATACTCTATGCTTTAGCAGGAAAGAGTGTGAGGAGCAAAGGACAGCAGAGATAAAGTGTTATGAAATGAACAGAACCCCCTTTTTCCCATTTGTTCCTCTCAGGGACAGGATATAGAGGAGTTGGGAATGAAGGAATAAAGTTCAACCCGACACGAAAGATGTGACCTGGGAGGAAGACATTTTGAGTTTACAGGTTATTTGTTTGTTTGTTTTGTTGGTTTGTTGTTTAATTGGTTGGTTGGTTGATTGGTTTGTTTGCTTGCTTGCTTATTTCTTACTGTCCTTTTCTATTTTTAACAGACAATAAATAAAATATATTTTCCTCAAGTCAAATCTGTTTTAGTCATGGTAGTATGACTGATCTCCCTGTCCTTATTTTTACTCATGAACTTTTTCATCTTATATTTACCCCTGTTTGCTGGGAAAAAGGAATGACAGAGCAGCTTGGTGGGCACCTGATAACTGAACTAGATTAACTGAATCAGAAACCTAAGAACACAAAGTAAAATATCCTGTTTTTTAAAGCTTCTCATTAATAGGCAAATTTTAATGAGTCTATTACTGTAATTATCCTCAGATTACAGGGCTCATGCACATGCCTGTTGTATCTGAATGAATCACAATTTGGATATTATGAAAAATCTCTGAAAGAGTAGTCAAGCATTGAAATAAGCTACCCAGAAAGGTGTTAGTGACTGCCTCGGAAGGTTTTTTTGAAAAGCGTAGATGCGGAACCTAGGGACATGGTTCAGTGGTGAGGATGAGCTGACAGTTAGAATTAATGATCTCAGAGGTCTTTTCCAACCTTAATTATTCTATGTTTCTATAATTCTGGACTGTCACAAAATATCATGTTTCCTTTATTGTTCAGTAACAATTTCCAACTTTGTTGTACAATATTCTACAGTGATTCACTTGTATATTTCAGTTTTCTATTCCATTCAAGAATCCCCTTTCCTTTTAATTTCTTATGCTCTTTTTAGATTTATGTTGAAGGATTTCAGCTTTATACATACATCAAATACATCTTCTATACATTTCCTTTTAAAATAAGTCGTTTTACGATGTTGAGTAATCAGCTCAAAGAAAAAGTTAATGTAAAAAATTAAAAATAAAAATGAATGCAATTTGTAATTTCTGTCATTCACTACTTTTATTTATTTTTCCCTAAGGAATTATATAATCAAATGCAATTAAAAGATTTTTCAGAAGTTCCTGTTCTAAAAACAATATAACAGCATTCCTTCTTTCTTTTTTTTTTTTTTTTTGCTAAAAAAAACCACCATATTTTGCACATTAAGAAAAAAAGTGTACAACGATATGATTGAATTCTGGTTCTCATGAAATGGCTTTAAATTAAATAATAAAGTAATTATTCATTATTAAGTGGATTATATGACTGTCATCTGTTTTTATTCTAAATTATTTTCATTAGACTTTACAACCAAAATGCAAATTACCTTCTGAATACTGAGTGAGTACCTGCATTTTAAAATGAATCAAATAATGGAAAACTCAAAAGCAATTAGTTTTTCACCCTGAGAAAATCTGTTTAATTAATGCATTGAAAGCATTAATTCTGAATAAATTAATTCATTTTCTCTATCTAAGATAGCTTAATTTCTTCAAAGATGATTATTAAAAAAATATTTTTTTACATTGATTAAAAAATTGATTGAAATTTTACATAAATTTCAAACATTAGTAGATTCTGAATTGACTGCTTTATCTTGAGGACCAAAAGTTATTAAGAGGATTTTGAAAGAATAATAATTAGAAACATCAGAATACTATACTTGACTTATCAAAGTAAGATAAATGGAGAGTTGGCCTAATTTTTATTAGGTGAACTCTCATATTTGTATAGAAATAGTCCACACTTACAAACTGTTCTGGAAATTTTTACTGTGCACTTAAATATTTAATAACTTTTTTGTAACTATTTAAATATTCAAGATTATCCAGGAAGAAATCAGGAAAGTTTAACTGCAGAACTCAGTTTCTCGAAAATTTCAGGTGTACCCCCTGCTGTACATTGACTTCTTAGAAAATTTGCATGCTTTCAGCTGTTTCCTTTCTCATATACTGAAAATGTAGATACAAGTTCAGCAACTGCATTGACTAAAATAGTTTCAACTCTGTTTTTTTAATATTTATGGCTTCAGGAACACAATTTATACAGCATTTTTAATCTGATTTAGCAGTTCTAAAGCCTGGAAAAGATATAACATCATTATTAAAGTTGTGTGATTAAAGTATTGTGGAGCTTGGAATCATGAATGTTATGGATTAGGTATGAGTGTAGGGAGCAAGATGTATGGAGTCCATCTAAAGATGTAGACAATCATATAGTCAGCACAGACTACCATACAGAAAAACGTTGTAGAGTGTTAAATTTCCAAATATAGCATTTTGAGATAGAGTTTGTGGTGAACATAATTGTCCCTGTAATTAAAGTTTCACTGCGTTAATTAGTGTATCATTTGTTTACACAGTGTACTAGGTCTATTATTAATTTTCTTAACAGAAGCCAGTATGGTGCCATGTTTAATTTTGTGACTAAAATGAAGTGGATAACACACTAACAATTCAGTTCTTCAGTGTTTGCAGAGTATCAAGGCACTCTGACTCCTGTCAGCAAGGAAACAGGGAACACATAAGAATTTGGAAGAGGAAACATCCATAATCCCAACAACCAAATGACTCCAACAAATGTTGAGGCATTGTATGATGATGTGCTCAGCAGTAAAATCTCAAAGAAAGAAGGAAGGAGTGGAGGTTGTTCATACTTATGGCATCTGTTTTCCCAAGTAATCGCCAGGCAAGCTGAGTTCTGGCTTTCTAGAAAGTTGCAGGATATCCCCATGCTGATGAAAAGGGGCGAGTAAATTCCATGGTTATCTTTTTTTGTATATACAACTTTACTTCATTTATTAAACTATATATCTTAGCCCACCATTTTTTTGTTTTGTTCTGTTCTGTTTTGTTTTGGTTTTGGTTTTACCCTAGTAATCCTCTCTCCTTCCCTGCCGAGAGAGAATGAGTGTGCGATGGAATAGAGGCTTAGCTGCAGACTGAGGTCAATCCACCAGATTTGCCTAGCAGTTACAGAGCAGGTAAAATTAAATAGATAATGAAATAACGTATCTTACTTAAATAGAGGTTTAAATCTTGGCTTCTGTGAACCTAATTTTCTGTACAACTAATCACAGTAAGCGCTGTCAGTTCTCTGCTATCCAGCATTTCACCTGCTATCTAACATGTTGCCTTCAGTAAAATAATCTATGCGATAGATCATGGTGGAGTCAGTTGGCATGGCTGAACAGAATAGTATAGTTCTTCTGATTGGTAGAGATAACATTGGAGATAATCTTTCTGTCAATCAACTCTAGACAGAGGATGAGTTGATGTACTCCTGCATGATACTCAGATCCAAACAGTAACAGGCTTCCAGTGCAAAGATATAATACAGTAACATGTAGTAATACGGAAATATGGGAGAACAGACATTGGAAAGAACTGTCTGTTGTTCAAGGCTTTCCTCTTTCTTTTTTCCTGTTAAATGTGATACTTTCCGATTCATTAAATTTGTTTTATGAATGATTAAATTCAAAACTCCTAAATGATCAATTAATTAATTAATTAACTCAAATTTATTAGCGAAATAAAATAATTTTATACCTTCTAGTGCCCAGGATTTGATTTTAAAGATCAATTTATCTGAATATTATTTCACTTTCAAAGTGCTACGGGAAAAGAGGTTACAATTTGCTTGAAGTCATTTACTTAACAACGGTTCTATATAGGGACAGTTGTTTCTATAATCTTATTCCATCAATATAAGATGTCAGATAGAGGCAGTATTAAAAAATACTATATATTTTGTAGGAATTTTCATTTCTGGCTTCTGTTTATAGCCCCAACAAGCAGATGATTTTACAGGTTATGCACTGAAATGCTGATCTAAAAATACACTTCCTGGAATCATAATCTGATTTTTTGTATCAAACATCAAATTTATTAAGACCAGCATTAGTTCATACCTCATTCAGAACAAATATATTTCAGAAGTAAGAGACAAACAAGAAATATCTGCTTACTGAAATATTTAAGTTGAATAGTATAGAAGGAGCCATGCTTAGAGTTGGATGAAACATGTTCAGATAGGTTAACTATTTAGATACATAGAATCTGAGTTCTAGATGCTTCTGAGTTCACTTCATTGTCATGTACTCAAGTGTATGCACTTTATATTCTTTATCATATCTTTTCACACACAAAATTTCCAGAAATAATTTGTTCTTAGTCATTTATATTAAGTATATGTAATCACCCATTATAATTTTAACAAATCAGTTTTTCAATTAATTTGTTAAAATGTCATCCAAAAAAGCAACATATATAGTACACTGTTGCCAAAATTTTGACCCGAAACAGAGCTTCTTTTTTGCTGTGATAAAGTATTTTTTTCAAACTAATAGTTCCAAGAGAATCTCAAAGAAAGATTTATTTTTATCCCAGTTTTAAAAGTGTCTTAAACATGACTTGAAAAGCACCAAGAGCAAGATATTATTTCATTGTGAGTTAACATTACTGTTTCTCTGAATCCAAATGACAGGTTTGTACAAGGCAATATTCTGAAAGTATTTACTCATTGCAGGATACTCTTTAGTACAATGTTAAGACATTTTTCTCCTGTATAAAGCAGTAGATTATTCTTCTAAATAGCATAAAAGGACTTAATTGGGGGAAATCTTGAATATTTTTTAATATTTATTTTTTATATTTTTTAAACACAGAAGGAGGAGATGCATACTCAAGTATTTGGTCTGTGTCAGAAAAAGACATCTAAGCAGGGCAGTTGTAATTTTGTACTAAGGTGATAGTTTGAAGGTAAAATATGGTTTAGGTTTATAAAGTAAAAAGTCCCTCCCCAGCATTCCTGTAGTTCCTCTTCAGGTATTGAACTGCTGCTATAAGGTCTTCTCAGTGCCTTCTCTAGGCTGAGGAGCTCCCTGTCCTCACAGGGTAGGTGCTTCAGCCCACAGTTAATCTTCATGCCCCCCTTCTGGACCAGCTTGGAGCTGTTGGACAGCTTGATGTCCTTCTTGTATTGTGGGCTCCAAAACTGAATACAGTACTCCAACTTATGAGTACTGACTAGAGAAGCAGTATCACCCTCCTTGACCTTCTGGTTATGCTTTTCGTGATTCAACTCAAGATACAGTTGGCCTTCTGGGATGCAAGCATACATTGTTTTCTCATGTTGAACCTTTCATCAACCAACAGTTCCAAATCCTTCTCCTCAGGGTTGTTCTCAAACCATTTTTCCACCCAAACTCTATCTGTGCTTGGGATTTCCCCAACCCAAGTACAGGACCTTGTACTTGGTCTTGTTGAACTTCTTGAGGTTGGCATGGGCCCACCTCTCAGGCTTGTCCAGATCCCTCTAGATTACATCCCTTCCCTCTAATGTGTCAACAGCACCACTCAGCTTGGGATCATATGTAAATTTGCTGAAGGTGCATTTGATCCCACTGTCCATGTTGACTACAAAGATGTTAAATAACACTGACCCAAGTACAAAGTCTCTGGTCCCCACTTGGATGTTTAGCCACTGACCGCAACCCTGTGAATGCAACCATCCAGCTATTTCCTTACATAGCATGTGCTTCATCCATCAAATCCATTTTTGCCTAATTTGGTGACAAATATGTTGTACGAGATGGTGTCAAACACTTTGCACAAGTTCAGGCAGATGATGCCAGTTATTCTTCCTTTATCCACTAATGTTGTAACTCCATAACATGCCTTTACATTTTCTTCTACTGAAACATATATTGTCTAGTCAGATTCCTTACTGCATGGCTTTATGAGTTTTTTGTCCTCTGTGAAAACACAAGACTTCTGTCCAAAAACATAATCAAAGCAATCAAAGGGAGGCTAGACCTGCAGTAACAGATTCTGAAAAACCTTGAAATGTACTAGCTTTAATGCGATGGTGAATCAAGAAAGGCATTCCTAATTGTACATTAATGTATTTACATTACAAAATCAGATCCAGAAATGTAGGAGAAGATCCTTAAAATAACTACCAGTTTCTGAGTTATTCAGAGTTGTTTGAATGTCATTCCTCTGTACTTGGTGAAAACTTCTGTCTTTGCACATTTGAAAGCTAATACAGGAAGTCATCTGTACTACAGACAGTATGCACAGTTTATCAAATACTGCATTTATGAAATACTGAAAGAAAATCAACATATCATCAAGACGTGCAATAGCTGAAAAAACCTTCAGGGGATTTTACCAATTGTAACACCTTAAAAATGGCAATTTCTAAATAAAAATTTTCTTACAGGAAATAATTTCATCACAGTGTGCTAGCATTCTCACTTCTATTCCTATATTGCTTGAGTGCTGATATTCTGTGTTTTGTGTTTTTTCTTGTTTATTTTTAACATTTTTTGTTGTTGTTTTCTTATATTATACATTAAAATAGTTTTAAATTTTTCTCCAAGGACGTCATAATCATATAAGAACTACTGATTAAATAGTTCAGGAAAAAAAAGGCTGTGATGGAATGTGAACAGAATTTTATTAAAAAAAAAATGACATGCATCAGTGTAAGAGACTAATATTTTATACCATTGCCTCAAAGTTTGCTGATGAACATGTCCGAACATGTCCAAGCAAGTCCTGGGCAAGGGTTGTGAAATCCTTTGTCTAAGGGACAAGCAGATGGGCATGCCCTGGGGCAACGAAAGAGCGATAAGCTGCAGCTCAATGGCTGCTGAACACACTTTTGTNAAACAGTTAAAGTCAAACATGTGCTAATACAAACATTAAGTAAATATACTCAAGAAAAGTTAGGACTTGTTGAGATTGCTCACATACGTTTTTTTATTTAAATGAATAAATAAAACCTGTTAGCCAGCAGAATTGTAACAAAAAGAAAGATTTTTTTGTACAGCACACATCTTTATGTATTTGATCTATATCTGAGCAAAATGCATTCCTTCTAGAGATAGATCACACCAAGCAAGTGACAGCATTACCAGTTCTGGTTGTTAGTTGACACAGAGGAAAAAAAAAAAAAAAGCAGACCAGCTGAGTAATGGAGCCCCATAAGTTTAGTACAAATCCAGGTACATCACTTACCTATGCCCACGTTTTTTAATCTATTCAAATGAAATGTATAGCAGTAGCTGTTATCACTTTTGACCTTCTACTTCAGTGGATCTCTTTTCTCTGCAAACATGATATATCTGAGGCCTGGATGGCAACAGTAATATCTTATTTATGGCATCTACAAGATACAGAATATATGTATATGTGTATGTGAACATGTCATTCTTTCAAAAGAACCTGAACTGTGATATCAGACAATAATATATAAATGTATATAAATAAAGTCCAAATGACCAAATGAACAACCTAATCCAAAATAAAACAAACAAACAAAAACCTATGTTACATCCAGTGTACCTGCTTAGGTACACAGAATGACATCTATATTAGTAAAATAAATATTCCTGGAACTGTTATCTGGCTAGGATTAAAAAAATGCATTATTAAGTATATTTTTATCCACAAGAAAGTAATTCTTGCAAATGTTTTTTTGGAATTGGAACCTGACCTGTGCCAACTCTCAAATCATATCCAGAAACTGCTTGGGTAACTACCAGCTGGTGTGGGCCAGAGTTGTTTCCAGGAGCATTTTAATGGATTAATATTACAGAAGAGTGAGATCCAGTGCACGCACAAGATTTCCTGTCAGTATCCAATTTATTATCACAGATATAGCCTTACTGAAGTAGCACTTGTATGGAATGTGTGTCCATTCCTTGTTTAAGTATCAGAGCAAGTAGTTTATTCTAAAGATGTTAGAACGACGAAATCTGCTTTCTCTTTTAGTACTAACTACCTTACATATAGAGACCAAGATACTATCTGCTAAAGTTAATCTCAGTTTACAGATAGGAACCACACAGCCATGCTCAGATATAGAATACGTACATTAGTCACACTGATCTATATATTTTGGATAATATTAAACAAGTAATTGAGAGTATATTATGAATTAAAAAAATAAAAAATATATAAATAAAAGCATAAAAATGTAAAACTAAAGAAAATATAGATGCTTACATGTAAGAAGTGAGAAATAAAATCCAAAACCAGAAAATACTACAGAATCAAGGAATCACAAGGTTAGAAGGGACCTCAAGAGTTCACTGAATCCAATGTCCCTGCTAAAGCAGGTTCTCTACAATAGATCATGCAGGTAAGCATCAGGATGGGACTTGAATATTTAAATAGAAGGAATCCCCACCTCTCTGGGTAACCTGCTCAGATGCACCTTGACCATTACCACAAATTTCTTATGCATGTTTGTATGGAACTTCCTACATTCAAGTTTTAGGCCATTGCTCCTTGTCCTGCTGCTACACAACACCAAGAAGAACCTGGTCTTATTAATTTGTCTCTCACCTCCCTTTGTATATTTATATTCATTTATCAGATCCCCTGTGAAAGACAAAAACTGTTTTTCTTTATTTTNTGTATACATAAGATTGAAAAGGACCTCTTCCTCTTCCTATAAATTTGAGTGAGACATCCCACTGTATTCTTTTCCTCAGGCTGAACAGACTCAGGTTACTCAGCCTCTCCTCCTAGGGGAGATGTTCCAGAACCTTTATCATCTTTGTGNATGGGGTAAGCATTCTTTTTCAGGGTACGGTTTGGTGAATCTGATCACTGGAAAAGATGATAATGTTTGTGCATGGCAACAAAGGCACCACTCCTTTGTTGCCATGAAAAAGAGAAAAGAAANCTGGCCTCACCAGGGCAGAGTCAAGGGGGAGGATCACCTCCCTTGTCCTGCTGGCCAGGTTCTTTTCAGTGCACCCCAGTATACTGTTGGTCTTCTTTGTCACCAGGACACACTACTGGCTCATGGCCAACCTGTCATCCACCAGGTCACCCACATCCTTCCCTGCAGAGCTCTTCTCCAGCAGATCATCCCCTACTCTATGCTGATGCACGTGGTTATTCCTCCCCAGGTGCAAGACTCTACATTTGCTCTTGTTCAAGTTCATCATAGTCCTTCCTGGTAACTCTTGAGTCTGCCCAGATCTTGCTGAATGGTAGTACAGCCTTTCAGTGTGTCAGCCACTCCTCCCAGCTTTGTATCATTAGCAAACTTGTTGATTGAAGGAAAAGGTTTATTAAGTGAAACTGAGTACTAACAGTAATTCAGGAATAAAATGAAAAGGCATGAAAAAGCAAGTAGATTTCCCTGAATATAAAACATATAAACAGGGAACATTAAATGTTAATTCACAACATGATGGTTAGCTCCGATAGAAATAATGAAGAACAGGATGGAGGCGAAGTACCTATGCTGGAGAAAATTGTTTCCAGACTAGCCAGTCACAGTGTTGTTTAATCTCACCACCTCAATATCTTATCTTTGAGATTTCACAGTTTATTTTCTGCCTGACTAAGGCAGCTATTATAAAAGGTTATTTAATGCTGAAATGAAGTATAACAAAGCATTCAGTTTCTCAACCAGATGCTTTTTTGTACATGCTGTAGTTACTATAGCGCTGTAGCCCACTCTGACAATGAAAATAATTTTAACTATTCCATGTGTTTTTTCACATAGAACACTGATTTCATGAAAACATACGTCTATCTCAAACAGTTGAAGTATTTCCCTGTTTCGAGTTCCAGCTGCCTTTGATAACAAACTTAAAGCATTGAAAGCAAGCTTTACTGTATCTATGGATAATGCAGTAATGTTGTTGAAATGTATTTAATATAATATAGAAATAGCACATTATTTACTTATATGATTTTTCACCTGAATTATTTTCTTTTTCTAATATAGAATTGTTTTATTCATAATTTCATGATTGTTGTATTCATAATTTTCATGTAATTCATAATTGTTGTATTCATGTTCATTTTTCTCCACAAGCTTTTTTTTTCCCTTTCCTTCTAATTATGAATTTTTTTTTTCTAAAGAATCTTCATCTTATATTTTCTTTCATGCAAGTAAACTGAAAGGAAATACTATAAAACTAGAATTTATGCAGTGTTTGGAAAAGCTCATTCTACTCTTAGTAGTATAGAAATGTTTGGATGTTTCTAGTTTTAGAGTTTAAAATATGTTATTTACCAGATGAAGATGAAAAAATAAATCATATATTTTCCAATGAAAATATTAATCCTAAATTGGCTTTAAAAAAGCACATATTTTAGAGAATAAATACAGAAAACAAACAAAAAAGGTAGGATTTCATCTAAATGCAACATCTCAAATGCAAGTATCAGAGTAAAGTTCACCTAGTAATTCTCTATAATCAGTGAAGCTATATTCATGATCCTCACTTCATAATATCACCTTTAAAAACAATTGCCTTGCATTAACTTGAGAAGGAGCTCTTGCATGACTGACTCTGCACCTAGGAGTCCAACTGTCTCTCAACCTGCACTACTATTAAGCCTGTAAAATGAATCTTGAATTTTCACTTTACAGTTATGTGAAGCAAAAAATATCTTCTGACTTCGGGGTAATTAGCTTTTAATTTTTTTTTAATATATATATTTTATTTGTTTTCAAA
>VXAB01003073.1:0-26698 GCA_013399175.1 Odontophorus gujanensis
TATATATTTAAATATATTTAAATATTTAAAATGTCTGTCCCCTCCTTTAGGATTCTACACAGAGCAAGCAGAAATAGGCACATTCACATCCCTTGCCCTTACCCTCTGCATCCCGTGCTAGCAGCGTGCGATCTGACTGCGAGCCTCGTGCTCTGCTGCTGCTCCTTGGTGTGTGCATTTATCATCCTCTTCACTGACTTGCTTTGTACACAACTGCGCGTGTGCTACACGTTCCAGCTCCAACATTAAAACATTTGGTATTGCTGTTTTCCAAGTGTGTTGTTTCTCCAAGTGCCTTGCTTGTTCTTCACTTACAGCACTTCTTGCCGTGATGGCTGGGGACTGCATTCAGTTGTCCCTCAGCTTTCCCGCTCCATTTGTGCCCCAGAGATGGCCTGGTGATGGTAAGGAAATGTGTGTCCAAGAATGAAACAGCTGGTTTCTTTGGATGCAATCCCAGCTGGGGTTGGCACAGGTGTCCAGCTGAAGCTGATGTCTGCAGGTCAAAATGAGCACTCCCTTCCAGTGGGAGAGTCCTCTAAAATCCTGCTTTATAACGTCTTCTGAGCTAGGAAAGCAGCACTCATAGCATCAGGTACTCCAGAAGGCTGAACAAGCTTCCTTTCCTTATTAGCCTTATTTAGGAGCGTTATTAGAACTCAAGAGAATGGCCAGGTCTGCTGTGCTGGGCTCTTAATATGCCATGTTTTGGCCAGAATGAGTAAAAGCTCATGCAGTGAGTCCAAGTGTAAGGAGCAGCCAGTAGTTGAACTTGCTAAGTTAGTAAGATCAACATCTCACAGTGGTACTGCATTTCTGCTCTTTGGTATAACCTCTCTTGCCCCACAAAAAGCAAGGCCGCCCAACCCATGTTTTCAGTCCACGCAGGAATTTAACTGTCATGGTTAAATCAAGAACACAGTGACCTCAAGACCCCTTTCACAGTCTGTGAAAAAAAAAAAATAATCTTACTGAACAGCAAATTTCACTTGCTTCTGAAGTTCTGACTGGAGTTGGTCTTAAGGTTGTCTCTGTGAAGAGCTGTCTGCTGGCTAGGTGAGAGGGGAGGGCTATTTTGTAGGACAGCAAACTGATGCCATTTAGGGATACAGCCTTGGAATCCGCAGTCTGCTGCAGGACTTGCATTTTAATGTCTACTACTTTCATACTGGCTGTTCTCTGAAGGAGCAGTGAGGGGCATAGCCCTCCCTTGGTGTTTGAAAGTTTGTTCTGAATGCTTCAGAACTGGCAGAATCCATCACAGGTGAGTGTAATTATATTGTTCACGTAAGAAGTAAGGGAGGCAAGAAAAACATGGTGCTGAACAAGCCAAACTACACGCTCCTGAAAAGCCAGCACTGCTGTTTTGTGAACAGTCAGCGTAATGACAACTGCTGTTGTGTGAGACCACACAGTTGTATTCTCCAGCATTACAAATGGCAAGGGAAAGTGAAGGGAAAGAGCAAAGGGGTGAGCAGGAACAGATGAGAGGCTGGAGCTGTGAAATGAGCAGTCTGGGAGGAGCAGCCACAGTCCCCTGTTTTGTGCTGTGAACGGGCACTGCTGCAGAGGCTGCACACAGTAGGGATGTGCCCCGCCAGCCCGGGCTGCTGGTAGCACTTGTGTTGCAGGCAGGGAGCATGTGTTCCACAGCCACAGACACACAGGCTCCTTCCGCAGCTGTTCTATATAAACAGGTACCATTTCTGATTTTATTTCATCATAACATACAGGTAATGCTCATGACACAAGATGAGAAACTCACATCTCTCTGAACCATTTCAACACCTTCCATACACCAAAGAACATTATATTCATATTGAACATGTACACATTACCCCCCTCACACCCTCCATTTTGCTTGCCACCCTTCTAGAAACCATTTCCAGCATTGTTCAGGTACAGGATGCTACTGTAGAAGTGAGTCAGGACAGCACTCTGCACAGGGTATGGATTTAAGGCTTCCTCTGACAGGAACATTCTGAGCCTACAACTTTGACGCCTGCAGTGACTGCAGCACACTGGAAATCCTGAAGAGCCTGAATTCAGTCCCTTAGAAGGAGTCACCCAATGAAACTCAAGCATACCTATGTGTGCGTGCGTTCCTGCCTGTGGGGATTTGTGTGTGCTTACCCCCATTAACTGATATAAGTCAAAGAAAGCCGAGGGTCTTTACTGAAATCTGCCTGAGAGGAGCACAACTGAATGGTTTCCATGTATATATACGCACTCGCAGTGTGTATATAGGCTGGAATCAGTCATCACGTAATTGCTTTCACTTGATATGTAAACACAGCCAAGTGGCACTATGTGGAACAGACAGCCCCGGCCTGCCCGTGCCCGCACCGCCCTTCTTCCGGCACTTGGCACACGTCACCAACACAGCTCTGGGTTCAGCCCCTTCTCTCGCTGCCTCTCCGTGTGTCTTCTGCACGTTTTAGGATCAAGTTAATCAACGCTGTAGCTTTCAGTGCTATTTCATACAGTCCGCTGTAGGAACATGTCACATCGTAGCCACAAAACAAAGGCAAAATGTTCTCTGCTTTTCAGTATAGTAAAACCTGAGATTTGAGTCACAAACTAGCTACACTTACAGTAAAAAAATAATAATAATAACCCAAAGCTGCTGACTTGAATTAGGGCTTCAGTTTGCCACAGACCTTTTTTTTTTTTTAAAGCTGTTGGCCGGGGGTAAGGTTTTGTTAAATTTGATTTACAATTTCCAGCCGCCTGCACTGAAATTGGACAAACCAACACATTTTCCCCCATATCTGCATTCTGTGGGGCCCCGGGGAAGCCTGAGCTAACACACATGCAGCTTCCATCCCAGCACCAGGGGGAGGATGGTGCCCTGTGCTGCACGGCTGGTCACACTCCTCGCCCACTGCCAGCTCCTCACAGCACCGCACACGCACAGCAGCAGCTGACATACCGCAAGAACGGCACTCGGCAGGGGAAGCAGCTGGTGCTGTGTCAAAAACAACACGGGGAAGCTGTGCCTCATCTCCCATGAAACACCTCGCTGGCAGTGGGGAAACAACGCCTCGCGCTGGCACATTCTTGGTTGGTGAAGATCAGAAAGTAGAACACTGGCCAGTGGCAGCGCAGCTAGAAGCTTCAACTGCAGTCAAATCCTGCATCAGCACGCTGGGAAACCAGAACTCTAAGCTGGGACAGAGGGCAACAGCCAAAACTGAAGTTCCTTTGGCTCTGCAAGTGCAGGAGGTGAGCAGGCTTTCCATTAAGGCTGTGTCCTCTCAAACTCTTGTTTCTTTCACACCACATTTTATGTGATGGGACTTTGGAATTTCCCCTTTTGTTTTCCCCGGACAGCTAAACAGACCTCTCTTTCTCAGATGAAGTCAGCAAATCTAAAATGGGCATCTGCCTCGGGGTCCTCAGTCTGGGTGAGGATGACTGGGGAGGAAAACAACCAAAACCACGAATCACTCTCATGCCACTAGCGATGGGAGCTGGGTGTGAAAAGCAGGCCCCTAAAGGTACTGCTCAGTTCAGAGCACCAGAGCTTACAACTCCTTTTTTCTAGACCCATCTACTGAACTGCCAATTGCCAAGAAGGTGGCTTTGTGGCACTGTATTAGCCACTTCTCTTGCATGTAATCAAGAGATTACATGCTAAGTGTTAACAGCTCCACTACAGCTTAGAAGGCAAACTGTCCCTCTTCCAGAAGCCAGCTTAACAGCAGAAATACAAATACTGCTCATTTTATGTTCCAAAAGAATGGGGGAAATGGCCACAAATACGGCTCCTTTGCCTTTCAAATTTCTGCTAGGCCAACTGAAACACTTGTGCGTAGACAGCTTTAAAAAAAATCCCACATGGCGAGTCGTTACTTGTTCACATTGCTTACCGACTGACTACCGGCTCCCGGCAGCCATAAAGCCCTAGTTTATTTGTTATATTTTTGAGGTACTGGTTTTTTCTGTGAAGCAGCTCTCTAGAAAATCACCTAAAGCCTACCCATTGGAACAATAGTTACACCAGTATTTACATTTGTCTGAATTATCTTTTCAGAACAGCCTTGCTGTAACCAGTCCCTAGTTCCTTTGGAATCACTCCCAGTCTCCTTTCTCCTCAGGTCTCCTTACAGAGGTTGGCACAGTGTCAGAGCTAAGGTGCACTGGTGAGGACTTGGGGCTTGAGGAGGGGGGAATAAAACTACCTTTGATGGGTAGGAGCGTGTTTCAGTGGAACCAGATAAATGGTCTGATACCAAGAGAGTTTCTTTCCTTTCTGAAAACACTGAAATGACGTGCAATCCTTCGCACATAACTGCTTCCTGTGTCAGGGAAAAATCATTGAAATGTTCTGCCCTTCTCCAGGATGGGAGGAGAAAACCCCAATAGTAGGCTCAGGCTCCTCATGCAGATGCTCTCTTGTTGTCATGCTCTACCCATCTAGTCACTGCACTCCTACCAAAGCTCCGTGTCTCCTCCCTCCCCCTTCTGCATGGGGTTTGTCCTTTTCAGGTTTGCAGGGACCTGGAAGGGGAGCGCCTCCGCTACAGTCACACTCGTCCACTGCTCCTCAGGACACTTCAATGATTTCCATGCTGCCTGAAAAGCTCGACTGACTGCCCACCTTCCCCAGCTCTTCTCTGGATCTGTTGTCCGATATGATGCTCTCTCCAAACTCCATCTGGCAGCTTCTGCGCTTAAACTGCTTTTCAAAAGAACTCTCCTCGTGCCAGCTCCTCCTGGAGTCACCGCGGTTGCCCTGCTTCGTCCTCCTGCGCACAGCACAGGCTTGCTCACAGCCCGTGGGCAGCTGGCTGCAGCTGTAGGCAGAGTAGGCAGCACTGTTCCCATAGAGGGCGGAGGCAGAGTAGAAATGCGAGGACTCGGCTGCAAAGTACCAGCTGTTGGTAAGGGATGGGGCCGACGTCTGAGGAGCCAAGATGTCCGAGTGCCAGCCTTTGAGGCCCAGCCCTGCCGCGGACTTTGCCAAGTGCTGCTGGCTGGTGGAAAGCCCAAACAAGAAGTTCGTTCGGTAGTTGTCTTCCACACTCCCACTCCGGTGCAGCGGGTACAGGAGTGCCCGCTGGGTGACTGCACCACTGCTGGCTCTCCCCACATGCTGCCGCTTGCTCTGGCTGTCCAGCTGCCAGGCACTCTGGGGCTTCTTCGGAGGGTCTGCTTCCTCTTTATCGGGGCTGGCTTCTGGGGTCTGCTCTGAGACCTCCTGCACGGGAGAGAACTGACATAGCTTGCTGCTTCCCTCTAAAGCTGTCGTGTGTTTGTAGTACTCCAGGGTGTCTTCGGAAGAGGTGAAGCCCTGCACCGATGCAGTCACACAGCTGCTAGTGGCAGAGTAGGACACGGATTTGATGTCCAACGAAAAGGAGCGCTTCAGCCGGTTACTGTCTTCCACCTTATCTACGGAGACATGCAGCCCATTTATACCCTGTACCAGTGGGCTGTCCTCCAGTGAGGACAAGTGTGTGCATGGCACGCTCCCAGGGTCTGTGGGCTTCGGTTCCAATATCTCTGAGGTAGCAGTAATGCAGAGCTGACTTGTGGCAAGGCTGCTCTGCCCTCCCTCTGGCACCAACACGTGCTCACTGCTTTTCTCCAAGTGCAGAAGTTTCAGCTTACTGATGTGTCCAGGCTGACCACTCTGGTTCTTGATCTTTTTCTCAAAGTCCAAAAGCTGGCCCAGAAAGTTAAAGTTGGGAGAAATAGTCGGCCTTTTTTCTTTCACAAATCTGGAAAGGGAAAAACAAATTAATTTAAGAACTTGCTTGCACAACAATCATCCAAAGGTTAGCAGCCTAATCTTCACTTGTCATGATGCTCAGCCTGAGGTTCCAACAAGCACAGGTAACTTATGGATGGGAAAGAGGACAGCTTTTATGCAAGATAATGCTGGATGCTCTCAACTCTTTTTATTACTTGAAGGCAGCTAAAGGGGGAGGAAAGAAAGCATTCAGTTTACCTCTTCATGATGCCTACATGGAGGTTTGAGGAATTGTTTATTTTACTGTGCCATTGCTACCTTTGGTCTCTGACTGAATTTAAGAGCTCCTCAAGTTCTGTGAACAGCATCAAAGCAGAAAGCAGAGCACCTGTCCCCATTATCCAAGCGACAGGAATCCCATACTCCTTTCTCCTCTCTCCTTCATGCCGTTAGTGCTTCCTATCCCATTCTCCCTTTGTCAAGAGATTGTTCTGACGAATGCCGACCTTGTACAGCAAATGCCAGTCATTTCTGCCATACACTGGTATTGACCACTGATATGATCATCAAAAAGGTAACACAAGCAAATGCAGCATTTACAGAATCATTTGGTACAGTTCTGCCTGCGTTCAACAGTGAAAGAGTAACGGCATCACTGAATCCACTTAACAGTTACTCTCCAGTCCTGAAGGAAACAGCCTCTACAACTCTCACACATGTGCATTCATGCACTTTGAATATGAAGAACCTGCAACACATACTTGAAAACATACTCCTGATCAGGACTTCCAATGAATGAAAAACTTGAGCACTGAAGTCACATTGTGCAATTCAGAGTTAAATATGACATCAGACTTTGCCTGATTTGTGGTGCAGCTAGAAACCTTTGTATTTTTACTGGCTGTAAAAGAGAAGGCTGTCCAAATCCCTCCTTTTTTTTTTTTTTTTTCCTTCCCATTCCTGGAACTTTGAAGGTAGCAGATGACAAGGGAATTAACAGGGGAAGAGAGCTTGAAGAGCTAAGCCTACTGCAAACACACATAAGGAGGAAATCAAATATTATTAAAGGCAGAAAATCTCTCTGG
Organism: Odontophorus gujanensis; assembly: GCA_013399175.1. Lineage (NCBI taxonomy): Eukaryota > Metazoa > Chordata > Aves > Galliformes > Odontophoridae > Odontophorus > Odontophorus gujanensis. Next base: position 6,784 of record VXAB01003073.1, read on the forward strand.
GGACGCGTACAAAAAGTGAGTGTGTGGTTTTTAAAAATGGCATGAGAAAAATTCTAATGTGTACTCATATACGTACACACAAACATAAATGCAAGCAAGGACGTGACAGAAAACAAAAACAAGTGTCTTTGTTGTTGTTGTTGTTGTTGAGCAGCTTCAAAGACACCTAGCTTTGTGAACACAACAGGCACTGTTATTTTCTGTCCATCATCTGAATAGCAGGGAATAGTCAAGCTGATGTTATGACCTGCAAGATCAGACTGAACAAAGTGATGGAAACTTCCACTATGGAGTGCAAATCCATTCCTTTTTACTTTCTTCCTCTTCCCACCCCAAAATATGAGGCAGTTTTAACATTAAAACTAGCTTTTTTAACTAGAAAAAGGCATCAAGAAAGTCTCCTTGATCCCCTCTGCCATGTTATAAGGCTTTTCAAAACTTTTCATTTCAAAATGTATGCCTTTTCTAATTGAAAATCGTGCAAAATATGTAATGTTGATGTTTGTTGCCCTTGTATAGTCCACTGAACAAATTAAACAAAAGATGAAAATAGTACATTTCCTTGGATCTTTCATGTCAAGTAACATTTAATGTCAGCTTTTATTTTTTAAAAGGGCCAGGTGAACATTTTATCTAATACCTTTCATTAAACTAGAAAAAATATTTTTCTTTTAAGCTTTGCCAGCAAAAGATCCCAAACCAGTAAGTGAAATGTGCTGCAGACCTTTCTCACTAAATCACACCAAAGGAAATACAGTAAAACAAAATCAAAGTTTCACAGTAGTTGTTCAGCATTTACAACAGTGTGAAGAGAAAAACAACAACAAAGGTCGAGGATGATTAATCATTCACACTCAGTTCACATTTCTGCTAAAAAACAAATGAATTTAACATAGAGAAAGTGTCATGGAAAGAACAAAGAAGTGTAAGTGAAAGTTCACTGAGGTGTGTGCCTTTAAGAAGCGTTGAGTGCTGTACAGCTCCCACCTCCAGACCTGCAGCCTGGGATCAGACAAGATGCTTAGTGCATCAAGCTTATGCCTTGCACAGTAACCATCCGTATCCAGCAATTCATCCCTGCTATCTCTCCCTGTGTCCCTGTTAAGTTTCACCTCTGCTTCTTAACAAGTCAAACCTACTTCATCATACCTGACAAACCACGTGGTCAGCAAGCACTGGCAGAAGTCTTCTGCAGACTGTTAAATGCTATGGGAGACATCTGCAAGTGCTGGCACCTCTTACATGGAAGAGACGGCCTCTTTTACACCCTGTCAGCAACTTAAAATAAAGCGTCCCATGAAAATCCTCCCCCACAGGACCATATCAACTGTTCATCTTTCTGTTTCCATCTCTGTTTCCAGAGACAGCAGTAATTTGGAAGGTGCTCCTCTCAAGCTGCTCCAGCACAATTGTTCAAATTGCTTCTGCATGACGCACACACTGGAGGTGCGTCAACTCTGCCAGTGAGCCTGCAAGGTCTGTCAAGAAGGAAGACAACGTTTCCTGTGCTACACAGGAACAAAAAGAAGTTTGTCAAGTGAAACAGAGAAGCTGTGGTAAACTGCAGTCGAGTCACGTGGAATGTAGCATTAACAATACAGGTACAGAAATACTATGATTGGAAGGTTGAAAGAGTGTGTGTGTGGGGGGGTGGTCCCCAAGAATTCTCTAATCCCACATAGTACTGATTCTTCAAAATACTTTCTCCAAGAGTTTTTGTTGGAGCTTAATAGCAACAAAGTTGTTTCCTTAATTCCTATACATTTTACTTGCAGGCACTTCTTTGAAAGCATTACCAAATAGCAAACTGAAGTCAATAAATCCAGGCTAGCATTTGTCACAAACAGGATTATAAATATCTTCATTTCTCATTGTTTAACCCTACCCGTTTCATTCTCTCTTCGGCTTGCAATGATCTATCAGTGTGTACACAGGCACACATGCAGTTTAAATTTCATTTATTTGCCTACTCTTAGCACAGGCCAGCATCAGCATTTTGAATGAACATTAGGCACACACTGTCTGCACACAACCACTAATTTGTTTATGGAGGAAGCCTACATTTAAAACAAGAATGCCTACAGGCCAATGAACTACAGCATAAAGGAACATGTCTGCTTCTGCACTTGGTCGTGTAACCTTTTAACACTTCAAAAACAGGCTGCCAGGCACAAGGATTAACATGAAGGGAAACTTTCTGCTTACCTGTAAGCTTCATCTAAGGACATATCCATTCTCTTCATGATGTATGCAATAGCGATTGTGGCAGAGCGAGATATTCCAGCTAAACAGTGCACTAACACACGGCCATTTGATGCTTTTGCTTTTTCTGCATACCAAAGAAATCAGCAGCATTATATCATGATGAAAACTTTGCAAGGAAAGCAATGTTCATTTGAAACTGTTCAGAACTTCCAAAATCAGCTGCTAATTACAGATCTCACGGAAGCTTTGAACAACAATCATTTACGTTCTCAATCGCTGCATTCAGTATAGAAAAAACATGTGACTACACACAGGAAATGCACTGCAGTTACAGCATACTGCATTTACTTTAATGTGCACATAAACAACCCCATCTAGATTTCTGGAAAAGCAGACTGCTCCATCATGAGCACTTGCTTTTTACTTGCATGTAAAATTAGAAACAATTTGGCCAGTTCATCTGTTAGCTCACTGCTCAAAGCCAAAGACAGGATCTGTATGTCTAATTTTCTAACTCATCTCTGCAGGCATGTATCAGGCACCAACCAGGTTGCCAGAAAACAGAGCTGTGCTCTTAGAAAGTGTCTTTGTTCTGTAAGTGCTGGAACACACAGTGTCAGAATTTCCCTGTTACTTTGCTTCTGTGCTTATGAAGTGATGGTATATGTAGATCCTTAGGGTATTTCCATACCACCCAGAAAGAAATCAGGTCTTCTCCAGCCAAAATAGGAGGCAGACACACAGAATAATCCAGAAGGTGTTTTAGAGAGCCAATATAAAGTTTCTTCTCACCTATAAAATCGACTGATTTATCCAACCAAGGCAAAATCTTCTCACAAAAGCTGTCGTTCACAGGCACTCTCAAAAAATGGGATTCTGGAATGAAATCGGGCTTTGGACAGGTATTACTGGCATTCAGTACATATCCAATATCATTCTGCTGGATCATCTCCTATGAAAGAGAAATATTAAAAGCAAATTAATCAAAAGATATCTTTGGTGCACTACAAAAAAATGAGGAACTCAAAAGTACATTATGTATTTTTATGTACTTTTTATTACAAAAGGGGCACTGTTTTTTGAAAAAGATCACTGTTAAGCCTTTGATTATTTAAACAGCCTTTAACGAGACATCCAGAATGTTCAAATAGCATACGAACTGCAAATTCTATAAGAACAAAGTTAACAACAGAAATAATGGCATCTATCTACCTATCTGGCAGCATAACAGAGTACCATCTGTTACTATGAAGCATTACTTCCAAGAGAATCAATTTATCTTTTTGCTACTTTGGTTTAAATTCTCCCCATGCACGATGACAACTTTATCAAACGTTTCTCACGTGCAGTTTGCTGACTGGAATACATGCGTTCAGGATCACTTATCTCAGATGAGATTATCCTGTCACAGATAATCAGGAATGTGACATGAAACTGATGCCTCCTGCAGTCGCTTCTTCATGTACCCAAGGCTGCTTTGTTTCTAAAGCACGGTGCAAAATTCATTCAAAACTAAGACCTTGAAGTAGGCTGTTTTTGTGCAGCACTAACTGCAGTTTTAAGGCCTACTTTATGGTCTAAGATTGCCTCTATTTCAGTTTTCAGTCTTTAGTCCTCCAAGATCATCACAGGAACAAGAAAAGACTCAAAGCATACAATCGCAACGGGGCCTTTTAAGTAAAATGATTTTCATGACTGCAGAACAAACATGTGCTGCACCTTGCTGTGTTCTTTGTACTTAGAACTGTGCTACAAAAAAGTCTGTGATGCAGCAGGCACCTTGGTGCCTGAGTACTAGGAATAACTATTCTGCAGAACATCCACCCCATCTCTTTCAAGTAAGCACCTTGCCACAGAAAAGTAAGTAAGTTAACGTAATCATTATCAAACCACTACTCTGTTACAGGTGTGATGTGGCAAGCAGTGACAGTAGTTACAAATTACAAATAATTAAAAGGGGAATTTTTTTGCTAGATTTCTATTTACACTAAAGAAACACACACACACAAAAAAAATCTGATCTTAATTCTTTAGCTTTTATAGTAATTATATTAAAAAGTAAAATTATGCCAAACCACAGGAGCAATAGCAAGAAAATCAATTACACGTAGAAGGTCTGAACACATGCACACATATGTATAATGCAGGCATAAATTAAATCTTCAGTGAGAAGTGCTGGAAAGACAATGAATTTGGAAGAAGGATAGAACAGTCTTCTTTTTTTTTAAAAAAAAAAAAGAAAGAAAGAAAGAAAACGTAGAGGACAAGTGCTGGTGGGCTGTACAGTCCAACCACGGCAATTCCGTGGTTATCCAAGATGTTTTTGGTGTGTGGAACTGATTATCCAAATAGGAATTAAAAGGCTGCAGACATCAACCCTGAACTTGCTGAGCCAAAAAGACACCCGAAAATGTGTTCGTACTCATCTTTGAGCCTGAGGCTAAAGAAAGAAGTTATGCTTCCTTCTGTTCTAAAGTATCAATCATTCCCTGTGCAACACACTATAATACAATAACCGTAACAGTGTCTTCATTGTAAGGCACCAAGAGAAAGAAGTGAATTATGAAAGAAAGAAGATCCAGAAATCCTCGTACCAGCAACTTTGTGAAAAGAAGGTAAATGCTCTTTTGTCAGCTTATTTACATTTTATGACTTGTTTAATTTTAAAATTAATGGCACCCTACAATGTTACTTCATTCCAGGAAATAAAATCCAGGTCTGCAAGAAAAAAAAAAAAAAAACACCACCACATCATAGTTATATAAGTGGCAAAGCAGAACCTCTTAAAGCTGAAATGGTGGTACAAAATATGCGATGTAAGCGGGAGGGTCATTCAGGCCCATTCCCAACACAGCTTCTTTTCTGTTACCCTGATTTTCAGAAAAGACACTGTCACTCATGTATAGGTTAGATCTTAGTTTGTCTTACTTTCACAAATCTGAACATCAACGAAGATCTTCTGTCAAAACAAGTACCCTCTTGCAATGCCATCTGATGTCAAAAGTCAACAATATATCAGACTGAGGCCCAGAAACTGAAACGGGCTTCTCTGTCAACTACAGTAGAGAGCTGATAATGGTGAAAAAAGTAAACTTTTTGCAAATACACTGATTTGGTCAAAGCAATATCACTGATCACCAGATTATTAAAGAACACATTGAAAAGCTAGTTCAGAAACTCCACAACATTCTTAGTGTTTCATCACTGCAGAGAATGGTATAGATGTTTTCAGAATTAACCATTTAGAAATAAATTTGTTAAGCAAAACTCTAAGTAATCTCCACATCATTTTCTGAAGTGATCATTAATGTTCCTCACGGACACAATCCAAACATCTGCATTTGCTAGTTTTCCATCCATGAATCATTATCATAGAAGCAGTAGTGGCAAACAGCATCTGAGTTACTAGAAGGTGACATTACAGGACGATCTGTGTTCAAGAAAAATTCTTCCCCTTACTCAAAAATCTAAAAAGTTTACCTCATCTTGACAAACCATGCTGAAAATTCACACCTTAAATCATTGTGCTGAAGTGAATTGCAAATAGAGGGCTTTTTCCCCAAGTATTTTAGACATTTAGATTTCAGAGAAATCAGCATGTCTGGTCAGTAGTGAGATAACAGGAACTCACAGATAGCATCTGAAAGCAAAAGTAAGGTCAATGCAATTTTCCCCAGTAAATGATGAAAGCAGCGAAGTCATTAAACATGATCTTAACTACTTACCATCTTCTCAAATGTCATAATGGATACAGACCTCTGCTTCTGATCATTGTTTTTTCTTCCTCATTCTCTCCTTTTGAATGTGCTTCACTTCCCAGCTTTCATATCATGTATTGGTAGTTCTGAGCACTCCATGTATTGAGAGGAATCTGCTTGCTCTTCCTAAAAGCCTTGCATAGCATCTAGGCTACCCATGAAGCAGAGTGCAGCAGGAAGGAAGAGCAGCAGAAATCACAAGCCACACGGAACACCTCTCTGCCTTTAGCATTTCTGCAATAGTGATCTCTAGCTATCACTAACTTGGAGTTGAATCTCAAGAAACTTGGAGTAACCAATAGCTGGGACAATGCCAAATGCGTTCTGAGAGGCAGAAATCTTTATTTGTTCTCAAAACTTCTTTGGGTTAATAAAGGTACCAACATTTAAGATGTGAGCCTCCTAAGATTTTCCATTCGCAGTCACCAAAACTGACTGTGTGAGATGAGTTACCGAGGCACTAAGGTCTATTTCAGTGCAGTGAATGGGTAACACGTTCAGAATAAAGAACTGCTTGTTACTTATATTATGTAAGGAAAGGTACAAGCAGATACGAAATCATAAAATGTATATTTGTCCTGAAAACAGGTAAGAAACTTATGAGGTGAAGAAGTACAAATCTGACCAACTCCCAGGGGTCCTACACTGATTCTAAAGTATCTGTAGCTGCAGCTATGATGGACACGTCCTGAAATAATATCAAAGTTGTAAACTGATAGACATGGGAGACACGACCAAGTGTGCACTCTCTTGTAAAATGCTCTGCCACACTCAGGGCTTACCAGTGGCAGTTGTGGTTTTGGACTCTTCCAGTTCTATAATGAATTTCCTGACCACCACTACCACTTGGATTGCTTTCCTGATGAGGCACACATACCATGCTAGTGCATAACATCTACTCACAGGAACCAATTTACTGCAAGTAAGGGGAACATTGTCTTTCACCTCTGGGGATTATTCACTCAAAAGCCATAGCACAAGAGTTCCAGTCATGCTCCCAAATGCTGTGGCATGTCCCTGGCTGTGCTGGAAAATAAAGGCCCTCCACTCTTACAGACCTAGGATAGCACTTACCACTCATATACTGAAACAAACAACACCAAAGCATCTGATTTTCTACACTTAAAGAAGAATTTATTCTTTCTTTCTTTTTTTTTTTTTAATTTACTTGGTGTTTATGTTTACCTGATGTCTTTTGTCTGGGGATGACAAGCACAACAGTACGCTGCTTTGATATCCATATTAAGTGAATCAGGTCTGAATTGCTGACCTGTTGCCTCGCATCAAAGATGCTGAAGATCTTAAAACATGAGATATATACATAGACTGCTGATGGTCCTCTGTATTAAAATTTTCTCTGTATGCTCTTTAAAAATACATATACCTTCTAAATGATTGCCTGTTTGTCAAAGACCCTGTTTAAATTGTGGAATATCAAAAAATAGCCTTTTAAAGGCAAGATTGGGATGGAGTGAGAAGTAGAAGAAAGCATGAAAAATATGATAAAAGTATATCATAGGCTGATGGAACATCCCAGGTTGGAAGGGACTTACATGAATCGCTGAGTCCAATTCCTGGCTCCACACAGAACCAACCAAAAATCAGACCATCTGTCTGAGAGCATTGTCCAAACATTTCTTGAACTCTAGGAGCTTGGAGCCATGGCCACTGCCCTGAGGATTCTGTTCCAGTGCCCAAAAACCTTCTCAGCAAAGAACTTTTTTCTGATATCCATCCCAAAATTCCCCCATTGCAACTTTATGCCTTTCTCTTGGGTTCTATCACTGGTCACCAGAAAGAGAAGATCAGACTTTGTCTCCTCATGAGGGAGTCATAGGTTGCAATGAGGTCTACCCTCCAAATGAAGGGACTTCAGCTGTTCCTCGTATGTCTTCCACTCTAGACTCTATGCCATTTTGTCATCTTCCTTTGGGCAGTTTCTAATAGTTTTGTGTCCATTTACCAATTGGATCTAACGATAACGATCTAATTACAGGACTACTATAGTAGTTCCAATCTTCAGCTTTATACATTGATTAAAAAACCCACATATATAAGCACTTAAAGAAAATACTGAAAAACAGATGATCCTTACTTTGTCTCACCAGAGCTACTGATACAGTTGTATCAATATCCAACACATTCCAAAACAAACTACTTGGTGCTATACACAATAAACTACCTGGCCTACAGCAACAGCAGATTTAATAGCTTGCTGTTGGTTGGTAGTTACTGAGGAAGGTATGACTTCACCTCCTTCAAGAGGAAAGAGAGAGAGGAGACCAAGTATCACATTACATGGTGTGTGGTTTAATTATGTGGACAGTATATCATTTGTTCTCATCAAGACTGCTGTGTGAAAGCCATGGGAGGTACAGAATCATAGAATCACCAAGGTTAGAAAAGACCTCCAAGATCATCCAGTCTAATTGTCAACTGGTCATCGGTATTTCCCACTAAACTATGTCCCTCAGTACAACATTTAAACGTTTCTTGAACACTTCCAGAGCCAGTGACTCCACCACCTCTGTAGGCAGCCGATTCCAGCAGCTGACCTCCCTTTCCGAGGAGAATTATTTCCTAATGTCCAACCTGAATCTCCCCTGGCACAACTTGAGGCCATTCCCTCTAGTCCTAACTCTAGTTGCTTAAGAGAAGAGGCCTACCCTCATCTCACCACAACCTCCCTTCAGGTAGTTATAGAGAGTCACAACATCCCCCCTGAGACTCCTCTTCCCTGGACTAAATAATCCCAGCTTCCTCAGCAGCTCCTCAGAAGGCCTGTGACTCCAGACCCCTCACCAGGTTAACTGCCCCTCTCTGAACATGCTCCAGGGCCTCAGTGTCTTCCTTGTAGTGAGTACCCCAAAACCAAACACAGCACTTGAGGTGCAGCCTCACCACTGCTGAGTACAGAGGGACAATCACTTCCCTGCTCCTGATGGCAATGCTATTTCTGATACAAGCCAGGATTCCTTTGGCCTTCTTGACCACACAGACATGCTGCTGACTCATGTTCAGATGAGCACTGACCGACACCCCCAGGTCCATTTCCTCCACACAGTCTTCCAGCCACTCTTCCCCAAACCTGTAGTGTCACCTGGGGTTGTTGTGGCCAAAGTGCAAGACCCAGCACTTGGTCTTGTTGAACCCCACTGGCCTCAGCTCAGCAATCCAGCCTGTCCGGATCCCTCTATAGGGACTTTCTACCCTCAGGAAGATAAACACGTCCAGCCAGCTTAGTGTCATCTGCAAACTTACCTCAGTACGGGTGCACTCAATACCCTCATCCAGGACCAATAAAGATATTGAAGAGGACAGGCCTCCATACTGACCCCTGGCGAACACCACTCGTAACTGTTTGCCAGCTGAATTCAACTCTACTGACCACCACTCTCTGGGCCCACAATCCAGTCAGTTAATTACCCAGAAGTTCTTTACTCCTATCACCTAGATCTACTTCAGATGTTCTGGAGCTGCATGATGCAATATGACAGAGGCACAGACAGACGCATAGAGATTATATACTCATCAGCATAACATCCAGAATGCTCACCTTGTTGAGGACGTCCCGTTGACACCCCAGATAGAGATGAGGCAAAATCCTGGTTGGGCCAGTGTTAGAGACTGGTAGACAGGGTTGAGAAATGCAAGTAGGGACAAGTGTGGATTTTCCTTCGCAGAGACCAGGGAAAGAGCTGGAGAATTCAGCAAATCCACCTGTGAGAGGCATAGTATGTATATTATTTACATGCATCAGTGCCTGTACCTATTCTCAATAAGTGGCATTTTTTGTACAAGTTGGAGAGGCATAAAGGGTCAGCAGCCTTAACAGAGGAACTTGTACAGCTGTATGCAAACCTCATCCATAGATAGCATGAGTGTGCACAACCATTCATTAGAATGCAAGGCCTGGCTTTGTACTTCCACATTAGTTGGAAAGTTTATTTATTTCTCCCTTCATTCATCAGATTTTTGTCGCTTCTTCCCTCTCAAAAAGATACGTGGAACTGAGACTTTTAAAAGCAAACAAAACCCCAAGGCAAAAAGCACACATACTTTTGCCTTTCTGCTCCAGCAAACTGTTTTCTGAAGAATTCTTTCACTCGTATTATGTCTATAATTAGACTACTCTTAGGAGACCATTATGTTTACTCAATTAGTAAAAGCATCAATGTATGATAACACTTGCTTTTAGAATTTTGCGTAATTATTTTCTATGCTGCTTAAAAATTAATATATTTCATCCAACACACTGCAACAAGCTTCATGCTTCAAAACCATGCTGAACCAAAACTTCTCCATCCCATGAGTGGGAGTTGAAGCAGGAGGGGTGCACAGATGGAGCACAGTCCTGCTGAAAAGGATTTGGTGGTTCTGGTGGGTGGGAAAAGGGATTAGGAAAAGGCTCTTCACCAGAAGGTGGTCAGGCCCTGGAACATGTTCCCTAGGGCAGTGGTCACTGCCCCAAGCTAAGGAAGCTCAAGAAGCATTTGGACAATGCTCTCAGACATAGGATTTGAATTTTGGGTGGTCCTGTGCAAAGCCAGGAGCTGGACTTGGTGATTCTTGTTGGTCCCTTCCAGCTTGGCATGTTCTACAGTTCTATGTTTCTAAAAGCAAGTCTGAGACTACTGCAGACACAAATACACAACACACAGCTCAAATTCTATTTCCTTTTCTAGCTTTGCCAGGCCCCTGTTTCCTTCCCATGGCAAGAGCTATATAATACATCTGTGCTACCAACCGGGTTTCAACAAGCCCTACTCCATTTATTGAAGAACAAAACTAGAATGAGACTTCCAGCAACCAACTTACACTTTGGCTAAACATTTTCACTCAGGAACTATCTGGTTTATTACAATCTAGCTGAACACTAATCTCAGTTCATTCCCATATATAATTTTGTCTAAAGAAGAACTGCAGGCAGCTGTTCAGCTCAGCAGTTACAGGTTTTTTCTTTTTTGATTGTTTCCACCATGTAATAGCCAATTGGTAAGGATGAGGCACAAATGGAAGTCAAAGTTCCCAGCTACTTTTTCAGATTAAAAACATAGAGACAAGTGGGTAGTGGTTAATGGAGTTAAGTCCAGCTGGCGTCCTGTTATGAGTGGTGTCCCCCAGGGGTCGGTACTGGGGCCCATCTTGTTTAATATCTTTATTGATGACCTAGATGAGGGGATTGAGTGTACCCTCAGTAAGTTTGCAGATGACACCAAGCTGGGAGGATGTGTTGATCTGCCAGAGGGTAGGGAGGCCCTTCAGAGGGATTTGGATAGGCTGAATAGCTGGGCTGAGATCAATGGGATGAGGTTCAATAAGGCCAAGTGCCGGGTCCTGCACTTTGGCCACAATAACCCCATGCAATGCTATAGGCTTGGGGCAGAGTGGCTTGAAGACTGCATAGAGGAAAAGGACCTGGGGGTGTTGGTTGATGCTCGGCTTAACATGAGCCGGCAGTGTGCCCAGGTGGCCAAGAAGGCCAACGGCATCCTGGCCTGTATTAGAAATAGTGTAGCCAGCAGGAGCAGGGAGGTGATCATCCCCCTGTACTCAGCTCTGGTGCGGCCGCACCTCGAGTACTGTGTTCAGTTTTGGGCCCCTCACTACAAGAAAGACATTGAGGCCCTGGAGCGTGTTCAGAGAAGGGCAACAAAACTGGTGAGGGGTCTGGAGCACAAGTCTTATGAGGAGCGGCTGAGGGAGCTGGGATTGTTTAGTCTGGAGAAAAGGAGGCTCAGAGGAGACCTTATTGCACTCTACCACTTCCTGAAGGGGGATTGTGGTGCGGAGGGGGTCAGCCTCTTCTCCCAGATTACTAGTGACAGGACGAGAGGGAATGGCCACAAGTTGCGCCAAGGAAGATTTAGATTAGATTTGAGGAGAAACTTTTTCTCTGAAAGAGTGGCCAGGCACTGGAATGACCTGCCTAGGGAGGTGGTTGAGGCACCATCCCTAGCACTGTTCAAGAAGCGTTTAGATGAGGTGCTAAGGGATTTGATTTAGTAGTTTAGTGGGTAGGGATGGTGATAGGAGGATGGTTGGACTAGATGATCTTGTAGGTCCTTTCCAACCTAATGTAATGTATGTATCTATGTATCTAAGTGGAACTCTAAGAAAAGAAAGAGTAATTACGTGTAGAACAAGACACAGTTTTATTATCAAGGAAGTAAAGTATTAATGTGCTAAATCTGGCAAATGCTATGTTCTGTATTATTAATTTGAAGACATGAACTAAAATTATTCAGCAATAAGATAATGTATGTACTGTTCTGTCAAGGCTTGCATTACCATTGCCCAACTTTTTTCTATTCTTTGGATTTTAAATTCTGTCTTTAGTAAATGTAGGATCAAAGCAAGGTAATAGGCATGTGTGTAACAGCCCATTTTATCTGATAAACAAAGAAACCGACAAGTAGTTTTCAGAACAAAAGCTTTTTGAACAGCAATGGCAGTCTCTTCACTGAAAAAAATTACTTGTCTACATTGTTAGATTAGTGGTTTTAGACAACTAGGACAATGCTCATCTCTGGAATCATCCTAAGACAAAATAGCTGTAATTTACTCTACAAAGTTTTCTTTTTATTTTTTTTAATCTATCTGCATGTCATATCATATAGTTTCCATTTTACTGTACAATCTGTTAGGAAGGAGAAAAGAGAAAACACAGTACATTTACAGCTTACAGAGAACTATTGGTGATAGGCAGATGGTTGGACAGGATGACCTTGTAGGTCTTTTCCAACCTTGGTGATTCTATGATTCTACTCCCTTTTAGGAGTTGAACTGTGAGCTGTTTTTTCACACCAGAGAAGAGAGCCCTACACTCTTCAAAGCAGAGAAAAGGACAGGTCTGGGACTTAGTTAGATTTAAAAAGCTCGAAAGCACAGCTCCAAGTACAGCAATCTGAAACTGGTTTCACAGGCCATTAAGTGAATACAGCAGCTTTACTATCCTGTGTTACAGCTCCATCTTCCATTCCTGGCTGTGTAATCCATGCAAAGTACTTCTGTGTTCTGATGTTACAAGCACTAGTACGTTAAAAAAATATATACTCATATCCTTTCTCCTCCCTGTCATTTTCAAATGTGTTTATTTCTTGCTGAAGTAGTTTCTACCAGGTTAATGAGTTAAATGGGCACACATGTGAGTTTTACAATCCAGTGAAAGTGGGCAGGAGAAACTCCAAGCTGGGAAATGGGTCAGGCAACACAAGGGTGAGGTTGGACTTTGACATGGGCTGAGTTCACTGGAGGATGCTATCCTAAGGCACTGCCTACCACAAGCCATTACCCTAAAATGAAGCAAATATACCAGGGACGCTGTAGAAGTTCAGCTCTGACATCTTCTATTCTTGTTAGTAGGCTTACTTCTTATTTTACAGTCTCTCTGTTCAGGAGCATGGACACTACTTGTTTAATGTACAGAAAGTTTCCAGAACTTGCAAATTCTCTAATGTATAGCAAAATAATTTGCATCTGCTACAGGAAGCAATCCTTGAATTTTTAGTCGCTACACAACTTTTAGATAAATTTTAGGGAATATATGGTGGCAGAGCCCAGCAATTCCTTAAAGAGCTTGGAGGGTTGAATCCTTTGAAGAAGGGAAAGAAATAAAACCAAGGGAAAAGAAAAAAATAAAATCAATCTTTGGTTTCATTTGTTCTTCAACTGTTGGGAAAGAGTTAAAAACTCTTTGGAACTCTTGAGCTTTTCCAAAATGAAGTGACTCTTATTGCTTATTAAGAAACTGCACAAGCAAAGAAGAAATTTTACATTTGTGCTTTCTTGGTAAAGACAACACGGGCAAAGTTGTGTTTTTTGCTTCTTTTAAGATTTTTCCCAAATACCTACAGATTAGTCTCACTTCTGTATGGATACAGAAAAAAATAAAATAAAATTAGGCAATACACTGATATGCTAAAAACAGAGACTGCAAGCTTGAAGTAATTCAAGATTAGATGCATCAGTGCTTTGCCTGGGACACTGATCCCTAAATAGCCATCCTTCTTTCTACACACACTTTCCCAGTAACACGTTACTCCAGTACCTTTACAATATCAAATACAACCACAACATTTTCTTATCAGGTACCTATGACACTGTGTTATCTGATTATCCTTACTCATGCTCCCAAGCAGCTCCTTATTTCCTCCGCATGTGTTTTAACTTGGTATTGCAGATTAGCTCCCAATCTAAGCAGGTTCTGTAATGCGCTGACTTCAGAAAGCAAGCAATCGGTGACTTGTTTCAAACATTAATCCATCTTCTCTGCCATTTTCTGTATCCATTTCAAAAAAGTTACCCACTGCCTCACTGCTCACATGCCCAGTTTTGTCTCCATAAACATTCAGCAAGCACTGATGAATGCCAATGGGTGCCAGATTTTTCCACATGGAGGAATTCAGTGACACAGCTTTGCTTCATATTTACTTCCATGTCAGACACCATTTCGTCAGACTGCCCTTCTGCAGCCACCTGCTGCACAGCAACAAAAGTAATGGAGTACTGGCACTGATATTCAACCTATACTGACATATGACAAACATCTGCCTCTGATGCTGTGGGCCAACATAATAAAATAGGAGGCATTACTTTCAAATCAGCTCTCATATAGTTATGTTTTCTTTTTTTAAAGGCACCTATATACGCGTTGAAAAATTCTGACTTCACATTTCTACTTTCAAAGACATATTATGAACCCCATTAACCCTAAAAGCAGAAAATAACATACAGTCTACATGAGGCAACTTCTTATGAGAGAAGTACCTTACCCATGCAGACTACTTTTACACTTCTACTGTAAATGGAGCACATAGTTCTAAAAAAATAAAAATAAAAAAAAAAATTAAACATTTGGAAAATGAATTTATTGTAAAGATGGGAATGCAGAATAGTAGAAAGCCAAGTCTTAAAAGAAAGATGAGATTGATTTAGCTTCAGATTTCATAGGTTGAGGATGATTTTTGCATGAAGGTAAATTTTATCTTTAAGCCTTCTTAATTGCCTCATTTGGAATAGAGTTATTGGCAGCCCTGTGCTGTTTCTTTAGTAAGAGAAAATGTGCTTCTTCCCAGATAGTTTCTAAACAACATCCTCTCTCTCCCACTACTGCAGCCTCTGCAAGTGAGAAATCAATCAAAAGAGCATGCTGAAACTGTGGGGGAAAAAAGAAAACAAACAAAACCGACTACAACTCATTAATGGAGCTACTGGTTTTATGAAGTTTCATTGCAGTCTTTGATGAATGTAACTCAGCCCTGGCCCTAATCTCCTGGACAGGACCTAGTAAATCTCATTCACTTTGCTGTGCCTCAACCAGAACAGTATCCCCTCTCTGCTTACAGCAGCTGGCAGGCTATTCTCTCTATCTTAACAATCAGCACAATTACCAAGCATGTTAAAAGAAATAAATGACCAACAAATAACTCTGATACAGCCTCTGCTACACAGCTTCTGAAATCACAGACTTTTTGCATTCTTAATGGTGAAGTTTTTCACTCTTCTTCAGCAAAACCACCTGGTATGAATGAATTAAATGGAAGACTCCTCCATTATCACTAATGCAATAGTTCTGTTATATCCAGAAGACCCCGATGATCAAGCAAAACTAGCAGCACAGAGCATCTCCTTCACTTTTAAATAGGCAGTTGCTTCTGCCATGACTGTAAGTATGTAAGTCCACATACTCTTCAGCTGGTAGCAAGTAGCGAGTAGAACTGTTTAGTCTGTCTGTCTTGTACAATAGACTCTACCCAAGTTTCATGGAAAATTCTTTAGGAATAGTGACTTCCATTCCTATGGGATGGAATGGCACTATGGGAGCATTTAAATTAATAGACAGAACTGACTTTCAGACACTATCATCTGAAACATTTTCCAACATGAAGCAAGAGATACCAAGGTAGCAGTGATAAATGGCCTGTGACATTCAGCTGCTTGTCCTTTATGTCTCTGAGAGACATAAGTTGACAAAAGTCAACTCATTTAGTTTTGTTCTGATTTTACATAAACCATCAGAAGATTGCAAAGTTCTGTATACTGTTGCTATGGTTCTGCAAAGTGGTGACTAGACTTCCTATGATTAAGGCACTGCAGTTTCCTAACTATATACATGTGTTACAATTACGATCATCAAGGTATGATTGTTAAAGGAAACTCAGTATCAGAAGCTTTGGCTCTCTTCTCAGCTAGGTCAGGAAACAAAACAGGAACAAAACCAGAAAAGATGAAAAGATTTTAGCAGACTTCTATAATGTATGTTACTCTTTCTTATATATTCATCGCATAAATCCTTGTATAAATAAATATCCTAACATTGCCAGCAGAAGGAAGAGGAGGGGAAAAGACAACAGGATCGGGTGGCAAGAAATGATGGCCAGAGAACTTCTATTGACTTGGGAACAGCTACCTTCTATTAAGGGAATGGAACCCATCCAGACACTTACGACTATTTAGTTTAACCACCATCAGAGACAAATTCTAAATTAATAAAGAGAAATAACCACAAGCATTTATATCAGTTCATCTGTTTTATTTTACATGGAAACAGACGAGGAGCACTCTGCAGTACTGCCAATTTCCACACTGTAGTTGCAAGGACAGTAGCTATGAAAACCAATAGAGATGGTTTGCAAATGGAAGGTTAGTTAACTCTCCACTCCTTTATTTTTTAATTTTTTCTTTTTTTCATTTGAATACTTTTAATACAGAGTTGTAAAGTGCAAATAATATTTCATGGTTTTATCCAATACTCAATAAAATCATTCAAGATAAATGAAAACATAATAGGCCATGAGACATGAAGGAGAAGGGAGGATGTCTCGGTTTATTACATATAACGCTGCTTTTCCCACCCCCCTCATTTTTATGGTTCTTTCACATTGGTTGCATCTCTTGGTGGAAGCGTGGCTTCACCTGTAAAAATGCAGATGTGAGCAGGAATGCCAGTACCCTAAAATTCAGTTTTCAAAATTTAAGCATTTTTCTTCATTCCCATCAACACACATCCCATCCTCACAGTAACACAAGTTACTCATCTTTGGCTTTATGATACTGTGGCTGGTCCAATGGAATTTCATCTGTTATTGTACAGGTCAGCTACTGCATCTACTCTGCACGTTTCCCTCATCCATCAGCCACTGACCCCTTCACTCCCTATGCTAAATACCTTTGTTTTCCACAGGTTGCTGGAAAGAGAGAAGAACGCATACTGTCCTCCCACGACCTTTCAAAGATCACCTCAAGCAGCTCACTGGTTCTTACACAATATATACCACAGTAAGCAGGGCTGTTAGCCCTGTATAATTTACCAGCTAATGTTTCTGCCAAATGTGCCTGTTACAGTAACATTCATCGCCCTCATCCACATATATATTCTTTCCTTTGCATACATGTGGAATATATCACAGATGTTATCTTATAAATTCATCCTATGCCTCAACCTACACGTTAGATACAGAAAAAACAATCAAGACAATCCTAACATCTTGCCTTCAAAATTACTGTTTCAATCACCAATCACATCATTCCTTACCACTCTCAAAAGGTTTTCAGAGGTCTTTCCCTGAGGTTTTAATCACCTAAAAATAGTTTCTCTTACTAATCTGGTAAGTGCACATTGACAAAGCACAGCCAAAACAGAGACCTGACTGTAGACCAGAGATAAGGCAGATTAAGGCTGATATTAAAAGTGCAACAGCTGATCTGCCCACAGCTTACCAGTGAAAGGGAAGCATGAAAATAGGAGACGTTCCTGTTAGCTGTCACTGGGTTTTTGAGTGTTTGTCAGGCAAAGCTTGACAGAGCCCACACCACTGCCTCTCACACCCAGAGCCTTGCAGCAAAGCCAACCAGGGGAGAAGAGATTCAGCTTGAGAAGTGCCTGATAACTGAGATAAGGGCATCTGGCCACATTGTCAAACTAATGAAGACTGTCTAATGACCAGATAGACGCACAGAGTTCCACTTTACCACTAATTGAACAGGTTTTCCAAACAAGCAACTGGAAGGGCTGCAGAGCTTTTCTGTGGAGGATCCTCATCTGGCTATTGCAACCGAAGTTCCAAGACTACTCTTGTGTCACTCAACCCACACACTACTTCTGCTTTGTCCTGCTGGAAATCCAATGCAGTTTGACCTGAAGTTACATTTCAGAGGGAGACACTAATTTGAGGTTGTCCACTGCAGTCTTGCTCATTTCCATAGGGCTTACAAGAACTTCCATTATTTTTCTCATTTAATTACTCCTTTTGTCAGGCCTTATTGAAGCTGACCAACAAGCTTAAAACATCTTTTGTTGGTGACAGCAGAGAGACAGACAACACGGCAGCTCCTGCAAGCTTAGTCTGTGTAAAACTTTGCACCAAGAAGAGCCTACAAAACATTCTATACAACATGCTAGTAGGTCCAGCTGTCCCTGTGGCACAGGTAGATCTTGTCTCTTGTTCCTGATGTAGAGATGAAAGAGCAAACATGTTTTTTACAGGTCACAGATTCTGCTGGAAAAGCCTAAGGACCGTGCACACTGGTAACAGTGAAAACATGGACATTACTCTTTACTCATCCCAATTAGGCATTTATTTTTCTTTTCCCTTTGGGTTCTGACAGTTCAGAAAACACCAAAGAAAGATGCTGGACTTCTTCAATGAACTCTTAAAAGTAGACTAGAAGCCACCTGTTTCCACAAGATCTGTCTGCCAGTTCATCAGTGTTAACAGTGTCAAATTGTTATTCTGAAGTAGTAAAGTAGACAGCAGGGAGTGGAAAAGGTCTAAAACCCAAGTGACGAGTCAAAAACCCAAAGACAGCATGCATGAACTAGAAGAGAGTTGCAAAAAAGATTTTAAAGCCTTCTTATTTGGCAGAAGATTCCACCACCTTCTTTAAATCCAGGATTTACTTCTTCATTACGGGCAGTAATCATAAATTTTATACACTGATAAACTAATAAAGAAATGAGTAATATCACAAAATTTGCAACTACCTCTGCAACATAATGTGTAGACCAACTTTAAGTAAGCCTTACCAAACTACTGTAAACAACAAAGGTATGCAATGGAGTACATTCATGTTTAGCTGCCTTCTCCCCCTGACTCCAACCCCATAGCAATCTGGAAGTCGATTCTGTTAATATTGATCAGTGCTAGGAATACAAAATGTATAATGTTACTGAAAATGATGCAGAAATCAAAAGTAAACAGAACTGCAGCAAAAATAGAAAATGTACAAAACACTAATGTATAAGAGCCTGTGATCTGATTAAAGCCATAACTTAACACATTCACAGACACGTTTCCATTGCACATTAAAACATTTACCTAAACGCCACACTATAGATTTTTCCCTGACATAATGAGTAGATGTGAGCTCTCTGACTCAGAGTTTTAGGAATCTCCAACATTTCCACGCTGTTTAGACAAGCTGCAGAGCTCTGCAGACCATCACAATTTCTGCATTCCAGCTCAGCTGGCAGGGCTGCTTGCCATTTTCCATTACACAAGCAGGGGCTTCAGAGCCCTACCAGCAACACAGCCATCCCAATGGACAGTGCTCCTCCTCCACGCTTCCCTTCCAGTTCCCTCTCATCCGCTGCTGGCACTTAGTTCAATAGACTCAAGTTTCACCTTCAGAAAACTTATTATTATTATGGCAGTGTTTAGAAAGCAGCCCTGTTGTGCTAAGTGTTTTACAAGCACAGTAGTGAAGGGAGTTCTTTGCCCTGAGGGTTTGGTAAGAGAAGGTTAATAGGCAGGTTAAGCAAACAAGGCTGGGGGTATGAGAATGGAGTCAGCCCCATCCACCCACCCAGGTGGCATGTAGCATTAGTAGAGTCACACTAACAGCAAGCACAGGGAACAAACTGGACACACACAGTTGCCCATTCTGCATTAAAAAAAAAAAAAAAAATAGAAAAAAAAAATCCCGGTAATGGTTGCAGTCCTTTAAGTTTG
>VXAB01003073.1:26747-59281 GCA_013399175.1 Odontophorus gujanensis
CACAATAACAGCAAGCAAAGGGAACAAACTGGACACCCACAGTTGCCCATTCTGCATAAAAAAAAAAAAAAAAATAGAAAAAAAAAATCTCGGTAATGATTGCAGTCCTTTAAGTTTCACAAACATCCAGAGGTGTCCCAAACAAAAGCCAAGTTAACAAGTTATTCTTGGGTTTGAGAAATCTTACGAGAGCTTCATGTTAGCCAAACTTTGCTCTCTTGTAAGATAGCAAAAGAATACACATATGAAAGTAATAAACCCTACTTCCATTTTTCAAGCGCTTAAAACATTCATGGCACTAAGTGAACACTCAAAGTTTCATTTTAAAAATAAAAGGGTTGGGAGAATATTAGCAGAGGAGTTGCTGTAGCCAAGGGTACTCACTTTTCTATATCCATTGAGGGATACTGCATCACCTCTGCGAGATTTCTGCTTTTTTTGTTAGACTTACTCCTAACGGTATCAACAGTAGAAGGAAACCTGACATCCCTTCCTCCTCCAAAGGTCAGCAGGATATTTAACTGCTAGTGCTCCCTATTATTATTCCAACTTGCAGATAATGTCAATATGTTAACAACTACCATTTGGGGATGTGTTCTTCTCTTTAACGCACTCTCCAAAGACTTACTCACAACTTCAGCCATAACCAAAGATTACTACAAACTCAAATTCCAAACGTTAATAGATGTGAGGGTGTTAGAAATGTACCAGTTGCAGAAACTGCAACTAACTCACACCATCTTTTAGTTCACATGAGGTACCCTCCTACTTGGCACATGGGAAGCAGGGAGAAAAGCTCAGTTTTTCCATCAAGAGATGGAAATAACAAAACTTACCTATAAAAGAATATCCTTAAGATTTCCTCCTCCTCTGTCATAAGATATAGTTTTTCTAGTGACAAAGCAGGCAGAGAGCACTCTGCTTTCTTTTCCATTTAGTTTGGCTTTAGATAAGTAGAGAAAATACAACAGTAAACATACTCTGCAGATACTAACATTCCTGCATTAAGACTCCCTTACATTAACTTATGATTTCAAATATTTTTAAGAAAAACACCAGCATAAACAGAACTGTAGAAGAGCTCTTCAACTTGTTTCCTTCTCTGTGTCCTTCACACAAGTCTACCACTTCATATGCACACAGTAAGAGAGGGACAGGTCACAGGGAAACAGCAATTTGGGGTTTTAACTAAAACACCTCTTGCAACAGTCCTGGGCTAATCTCTTGCTATTTTATTTCCAGAACCAGTCTTACTGAACTCACTCTGTTTGCTTTTTCTTTTTCATACTCGTGCATTTATGACTTCATTCACAGACCACTGTATATCACCAGCATTCACTGCTGAGCACATAATTAATAATTAATGCTTTTCTGCTTATCACAGCAGCTTTGTGTGCTGTAAAAGCTTATCAGAGAGGTCTTGTGAAAGCAAAATCCATTAAATCATTTAATTGCTCACAGTTTTCAAAAGCAGAACTGTAGCAGAGATTGGTAGACAATTCACATCCTGAATTTCTATTGCCACTCAATGCAATTCTTCTTTGGGGTGATGGCACCCACATCCAACAGAGGTTTTGGAATGGTGGTGAACAGCTCCCTGACTCAGTAAGTGATCTGTGAGTCATATGTGGCCTTCACACTGCACACCTTGGAAGCTTGCTATTCTTTGCTATTGACTTTTTTGATCAACAAAAATAATTTGTATAGCAAGCAGTAAAGTCCATGGAAGTCCATGGACTCCTTTTCAAGACAACTCCCATCTGACCTGGAGGTGAGACCAGCTGTTCTTTCCCAGCAGTCTTTGATTCACCCACTGAAGCACAGAAGCTTCATCTCTGATCACAAATTAAGTTTTCTACAGACAGTATTTAGCCATAACTATATCACATCCTTCAGGCTCTAGAGAACAGGCAGATCTAGAAGCTCACAAAAGGCATCTAAGTCTATTTAACTCTCCTTTGCACACACACTTTATAATTTTATAAGTTTTCTGTATGGGCTGTTCACAGTACTAGTGAATACTGAGGTACAGCAAGCCTAAGAGGCAAAATTATGATGAAAAAAAATAAAATATGTTCTTTATGGTTTGCTGGCAAAATATGCCATTCTTGCAGCAGTAAATTATTACACAGTTAGGTGAAACTCTTTCAGTGATCCTGAATTACCTGTAATAGTTATCTGGTCCCTCTTAGACATTTACCATTGTTGTACATCCACCTCAGTACATGAATCCTTGCTTTTACTTTTAGCTCAGAGTCAGCAGTGTTTCAGTATTAGGCTATCATAATATTTAATCTTAGGTTGGAAATATAGAAAGGTAAGGATTTCTGTTTTGTTGTTCGTTTTTTTGGGTGGTGGTGGGGAGGAAGGTCAGAAATCCTATTTAGAGTAAGTTTTCTACACACAGATACACACTCTTAAATATCTCCACTCTCATCAGTGGCAACATTTGAAAGGTATCTGTCATTAAGATATTTTTGTACTTGCACAAGTAGGAGCAAACCAGGTTAAGAGAAGGGAAGAGCAAGTGTTACAGGAAAGTAGAGTGTGAATGTTTTCTACCGGCAGAGTGGAATAGGATTTAAGCAAGACTTGGTGTTTCCCACCTTAATAATGCTAATTCATCAAAAGAGAGCCAGTAATCCCCCTCAGCTGTTTCTGCAGAGCAGGCAGAAACATCACAAAAATACTGTAACTAGGAACAGGACTCCATAAAACTAAATCCAGTTCTCAAATTGTTAAGATTGTCACGTCTCCACGTTTAAGACTTATTTAACCTAGCAGAGTAGATGCAATGATGGGAGTAGGTTAATCCTTCAGTATCTACATTTCAATATTTTGTGTACAGTTAAAAATTAAGAACCAAAGCAAATATTTAAATTCCTGAGAACGTTTCTCACCAGATGATAAATATTTTTATGAGGTTAGATCAAGAGCTTAAAACTAATTGGTAAAGGTTCCCCTGAGGTCTTTACATCAGTTACTTCAATGGAAAACTACCTTCAGGGTTGAATATACCTTTATGCAAAACCTAAATAAATAGTAATAAAAAAATAACTTACTGCATGCCCAGTAATGGGGGGAGGAGGCAGGAAGAACAGATGGAGGAATTTCAGAAATTTATTAATTGCTGCTTATTCAACAACAAAAAATATTTTCCTACTACACAGTATTTATTTATGGTCACTGCTTTAAATAAGCCTAATCAAGAGGCTTAGGAAAACTGAAGTACAAAGGTTTTTTTTTTTTCTTTTTTACACAGTGCACTGACCCCTACTCTCATTCTAAGCCATAAATGTTTATGAGCACTGGTCATCAGGTCACTGAGACAACACATTTTATCTGGTTTTCTAGCCACATACGAAGAAACTCCAAGGACCATTGTACAACACAAAATCTAGCACTTCCTCCTTCATCCCATACACCAAAATGCCTCTTTTGTTTGTTTTAAGTAGCTAGTTTTTTAATTGATATTTTAAAAAGTGACACTGAAAGCTACTTTATTACCTAAGGATTAAGATCAGAATAAAATCATTGAAAGAGAAAAAGAGAGATGTGTTACTTCATTCTGATGCATTATGTTACTTTACTATGAACTGATCTTAATTGGTTGTATTTCCTGAAACAAGCAGTCAGCAGTAATAAATTAGTAGTAAATAGTTCCTTTACATTTTTCTTTTGTTCTCTTCTCTATCATCAGCTCTTTAGAGCTTTAGCAATCTGCTCTTACTGCATTTATCAACATCCCCTTCACTATCTATTTAACCTAAAAGGAAACTCTCAGATCTAAATTTGTTAAGAGAAATATATTTGAAATGTTACAATAAAAATAAGGAGGCCTTTAACATATTAGTCTTCCCTCCAATACCCAAACCTTTACCAGCTGCACATGGCTAAATTCACTCCCGTTACCTAATAGACATTACAATCTTTTATGTGGCGTAAGCTGCATTTTCAGTTTGAACAGATAACTACCATGCACTAGATATAAGAAAAAAGAGCTCTTATAGTATCATTATAAAATGCTCAATTGGTGCTTGCCCAGACTACACACTGAGGAGCTGCAACACACTCCTTTTCTGGTATCTTCTCTTTCTACAGAAGCCACTGTGTGAGGATGGAGACACTCTGACCATCTTCATCAATGGATCCAGTAGATGACGACCAAACTAGTGTTTCATGCCACTAATCTACAGAGGTACAGGAGAAGAAGAAAGGGAACTTATATGATGAGATTTCTGCTTTAGGGTGTAAATTGTATTGATTAGAGCTGACTGTTTTTCAAGGAAATTATGCTGTGGTTAGTCCACGAACTTGTGTACATATCAGTTATAACAATAGCTTTTTTTTTTTTTAACCCTCCTTATTCAAGAGGTTTTTTCCCTCATGGTACATCATACCTGAAAGCAGATATACAGAGATGAAATTCTTCTCCAGTTTGCCCAGGAGCACAGTAAGAAAGCAGTCAGGTGAGAGAGAGGTCACATCTTTAGAGCTTTGGTCATATACTACCACTTCCTGCTTGCAATCAATTTCAATCTGAAATATAAGCAATAAGAGTAAGATAGGGAGGAGGAAGATGATTTTTAAAAAGCATCACATTATCATCTACATGAAGTCAGGCTAAGGGTTCCTATGTGTTTGCAATGCAGCACTTCATATACATAGATTTCATATATGACTGTATGCAAAATTTGTATTATTTAGTTAGCTAGTTATTTTATATTCCTGACCAATCGTACTTCCTTTAAGAGTTTTCATACTGAGTATTTGCTTTAAATTGAAGCATATACTACAGATTTGTAGTTTGTACCATTAGATAACTTTATGCCATCTGTAAATGCTTTACCTTCAGCTAGGTTTATTTTTTTAAACAACAAATGAGTTTCATTTTATTTTTTAAAGATACAATTTCATTTTCTACTTCAGTATTTTTCATTTATAAATACAAAAGAGACCTTAAGCTGCCTAAAGCCACACACATTTCAGCCATCAGTAGGAGTTTATGTATAAAATACACTTAGGAAAGTAAGAAAAAGGCTTCAACTTCTAGTATCTGAAATCAAGAACATAGTACACAGACTCTTTCTGTCATCCAAAGTATTTGAAACAAGTACCAATGGATTGAGGATATAGAAAACTCCACTAGATACTTATTATGTTTAAACATCTTAGTTATTTTCTTTTCAATCATAACTCTATTTAAAAATCCACCAAACTATTAAGATTGAAAGCACTTTAAACTGGAAGCAAGAGTCAGGATTGACAGAGCTACACTTTTTTTCTGAACTGCATGACCACTTGCCAGCAATCCTCACCACCACAGGCCCCAGAGCAAAGTTTAGAACATGAACCTTTACTGCATTCACTGCATACATTTAAGGGTCTGTGAACTACACAGTTTACAAGAACCCTAAAAATACTATTTCTCGTTAATTTGGAGAACCCTACACGTTCATCTGTCATTTAGAGGAGAGCAGTGCTACTAAGTATACCGAAGATAAACTTCGTATTAAATGGCAGCAACTCAAAATTCCAGTAAAGTCTTTGCAAACCTCAACCTCCCCTGATTTTTTTTTTTTTTCCAAATCAAAATGCCTAAGGTGAAATAAGTTGATCTCAGGACACATTTCTAAAGAAATCAAAAGAATAACAGGAAAATGTACCCTACCTTGTGTTTTGCTGAATGCTGAATGAGCTCTGTAATCAAAACTTTGTCCTGCTGCAGCCTCCGCTTCATAAGCTTTGAGCAGTTGATGTTGATGGCATCCAAGATGTGGGATGTATTGTATTCCACAAAGGGGCGGCTGTCAATCAGCAGCAATTTTTCAGTACCACTCTCCAGCAAAGCCACCAACTTCTCAGCAACAATGAGTTGAGTGCTGATCATCTCATCGGCCATGACAACAATGAAGCCTCTTTCACCACCTCCCTCTCTAATTTGCAGCGATGATGTAATGGCTGTGTACTCAAAGGCTTAGCCACAGCATTGTACTAGAAGTGTATGAGGTCATGCTGGTAGTGACTGGCAAAAGAAAAGTTAAACCCATTTTCAGAAAGGGCTCTTCAGCTGAATGTCTCCTCCTGCTTCCAGTTGATGTGTCCTTACAAAGGGCTCATTCCACAGTGCAACCCTTCACATCTGATTCATCAGAAGATGACTGGAGTAGCCATTGCACAATTCACACAAAAGATGCTTTCTGGCTGCTGCTGCATTACATCATTCTTTACCTTTGCTCCCAGCCATCATCTTTACACTGGACTGAGAGCCTACAAGAAGGGGAAGATAAAAAAAAAAAAAAAAACACAAACCAAATGAGGCTATGAAGCGTGCAGAACAAAATGTTCACCGTTGAGGCTAACTGCACAGCAGTCTCTACCACACAATAAATGCACTCCTGAAAAGTTCCCCTCTGCTGAATATTTCAAACATGAGAGTGAGAATTTGCAACTACAGTGTTTGAACCTATTCCAACAACCTTGCCTGTACAATTATATTGTATTTCAGGCAACATACCCTGCCTTAATTGCAAACTTTTGCTGCCACTAGCTCTCCCTCTTCTCAAGACTTGTTAGAATGCAATTAAGAGATATTGCCCTAAATCTGTTATTCCTTTCAAAAGCAAAATGAATTAGATGCATTTCAGCACTTCACCATTTAAGTAAGAAGTTGTAAAAACTTACGATGCACTTTCAAAATGTAATGCCCTGGAAAGCATTTCACAAACCAGCGCTGCAAATCTGAGAACTGAAACTGTACAAAGTAAAGGAAAACAAGCTTACATTCACTTCTCTCCTTTGAGAAAATGGTTAAACAGAAACCAGAAAGTAAGATGCTACATCAGAACACATATGTTTTATTTGAAGTAATCACCAAAGTTGAAACAGACACCTTTTGAACACACTGCTGCAAGGTATGGTACTGAGGACTGTCTCCAGCCCCTCTGGAGCCCATGGGATCAAAATTTGATGTGCATTTTTGACACATGCTAATAATAACTGAAGCAAACTATAGTTTTGTGAAATTAGATCCTGATCTGAATGGCATCAGCTGTAGACCAGTGAATAGACTAACTGAGATATTTTACCATCTAGTAGCAGTACTGAGTTGGGCTGTTCAATCTCCCATGATATACTTAGACAGAATATGTCTCTGCAGGAAAATGTAGGAAAACATCTGACTAACAGCTACCAGAGTGGCTCACCTTCCAGCTCAGTGCATTTTGTGCTAAAACTATAGAACCTATAAAAAGCAGAAGTCACTTTGCTTCCCTTGCAGTACAGGAGCACTTGGTTTCTCAGCATAATTGCACACATCTACTTATGGCCATCTATATAAGCCTGCAAAATGCAGCTCCAGAGCACAGACTCTCACATGTCTGCTTTTGCTGGACCTGAGGAAGCTGAAACTGGGTGCGCTGGCTTTTTCAGCTGAGGTGGTGGAGCTCACATCACTAGCCTGGTAAAAGCTCCTCACCTCATTAGTATAGCAGCTTGGTTTGAAATGAACAATCTGAACTGAAGTCAGAGCTGGCTGAAAGAAACTACAAAATTTCCCAAGTTTGTGCGTTTCCCACCATAACATTCCTTGTTTGGGAACTGATTTTAGGTCACCAAAACTATGCATCACCACTCACACAAGGAAGTACACACCTCAGCAGCTCATATGTCAGCGGTGGCCCACACTATCCAGCCTGAGACAGAAGCAGTCTTTCTACATTTGCCTTCTGCTGGTTGGAACAAAGCAAAATAACTCAACTGTCACAAAGATATAAATCTGACTCCCTGACACTCTTTCTTCAAGCAGTGACACATTTGAAACAGTAGCATATCGGGAAGAAACATTTTTCTAGATTCCTAATGTACAAACAAGTACACATGGAGATTTTTTTAAAACATATTTTAAATGCAGAACCTTACATTCTCACTTTAACAGCCTCAGTTTAAAAGTTTTGTATTTTATTTGTAATGTTGACTTATTCCACTTCAAAATTATTTCATTCATTTTAATTTTTACTGAAAGTCCTGTTATGGCAACAAGAAAGTTGTGTTTAGCAGTGAGAAATTCGAGGTCACCACATATTTTATTCAGCAGGTATAATATATAAACCTACATGTACAAATTCTTAAATGAATTAAACTCATAATAAGTGCATACTTCACTTTCACGATAAATAAATAAACTTTAAACAGGAAAATTACAACAAACTTAATTCCATGTTTCAACAAGATCTTTGCAACTTGATTGGCAAGTGTGCTCCTCCTCAAAGAGCAGCCATTATTTACTAGCCTCAGGCTCTTTGTAGAGAGGCTGAAAGATATCAAAAGACTACCCTATTATGCAATACTGGGGTGGGGGGGGGAGGCTGAAGCTCCATAGTTGTAATTTTTTAAGGAAAAAACAAAAAGCATTCTACATTTTTTTATTTCCCTTAACATGTCCGATCACGAGTTTTGAATCTCTCTCTCTCTTCTTTTTTTTTTTTCCTTCTTTTATTTATTTATTTTTTTTCTGAGGGTGCTGTTTATTGCATCAGAAGTTGCCAGATACTAAACCCACTGAAATTAATGAAAACTTTTCCACTGGCTATAGTGGGAATTGGCTCTAGCTCTTCTGTGAGCTAGACAGTTTGTTCATGAACTAGACAGTTTGTTTTGATGGGTAAATTGCTGACTTGAAGTTCAAGTCACAAAAGAAAATAAAGCAGCTGGGGCTTTAGAAACCACAGAATATCAAAATGGAGGCTATTAGAAATATGTAATCTGTAATTTGCAACTTTCAGCTTGGGTATATTCTTTATCTCCTAAGCACTTTTTGCTTGCTGCCACACCCTCCCCTCTTAGATGGATTTTCAGTTTGTTTCACAAATCCCTTAAAAGAACTCAAGTCCAGATGGAGGCCAGCGATGATTGGTGTCCCCTAGGTGTCAGCCCTGGGACAGGTGCTCTACAACATCTCTACCACAGACAGTGACTGAGGTAGACCTCAGGTGCACCCTCACCCTTGCTGATGACACTGAATGGCACAAATGATACAACAGAAGGAAGGAATGCTAACCAGAGGGATATGGACAGGCTTGAAAAGTGGGCCCATGTGAACCTAATGGGGTTCAACTAGGCCAAGTGCAAGGAGCAGCACTTGGGTTAGGGCAATCCCAGATAAGTATACAGGCTGGTATAAAAACTAATTGAGAGCAGCCCTGCCATCATAACTTGCGTATGCTGATGGATGAAAAGTCTGATGCAAGCAAACAGTGTACATTCCCAGCTTACAAGGCAAACTGCATCCTGGACTGAAGCAGAAGAGGAGTGGCCAGCAGGGTGAGGGAAGTGATTGTACGCCTCTGTTCTGCCTTCATAAGGCCCCACCTGCAGTACTGCACCCTAGCCTGGGGCTCCCATCACAAGAATTACGTATAGCTGCTGGAGTGTGTCCAGAGGAAAGCCACAAAGATTATCAGACAGCTGGAGCACCTCTCCTACAAAGAAAATCTGAGGGAGTTGGGCTTGTTCAGTCTGAAGGAGGTTCCAGGAAGACCCCACTGTGTCCTTCCAGTACCTAAAGGGAGATTCTAAACAAGAGCTAGATGAACTTATTACACAGTCTGGTAAGTGACAGAACAAGGGGGAATGGCTTTAAACTAAAAAGGGGAGATTTAGATTAGATGTTTTAAGGAGATTTTACTCAAGAGAGTGATGAGGTCCTGGAATAGGTTGTCTAGAGAAGGTCTGGATGTCTCATCCCTGGAGTTGTTCAAGTCGAGGTTGGATAAGGCCCTGGGTAACCTGATCTAGTGGATGGCAATCCTGACCATGGCAGGAGGGTTGGAACTAGATGAGATTGTTAAGGTCCCTTCTGACCTATGCCATTCTATTACTTAATCATAACTTGGTTACTTGGTAAAAGAACATGTTTCTTACTGAAAGTGGGCTATCAGTTGAAAGTCCTCTTGAATAACGTTATTACTTTAACATTCAGCAATGTAATAGCACAGTGGAAAGCTTCTCTCCCCATGGCTTGAAAGAAATAAACTTAACAGTAATGTCATCTCAAATTACTGTGATTGATAAAAAATGTTGTTCCTCTCCTGCCCAATGGAGCTGATCCTGTCAAAACAGTACTTCAGTTATAGGTTTTTGCTCTTTCAGTTTCTGGGACTATCAGACTTCTGGACTCTTCCCTAGGACCTATCTAAACAAGAGAAACTGGCAGTCTCCTGCTTTAGGTAAACACTAGAGATCTCCTCCCTTTCCTGGCAAGTGCTTTTATCATCCAGCTGTTAGGAGGTGTTGAAATATCTGTTTCATTTCAATCATTGTTTGTAAAAAGGCCAGAGTCAATTTCTTGACTGTTTTCTTACTTTGTTCTGCTTGTGATTTAGATTGCAATGGTACATACTGACATCATGATGTTTCACAGAATTATGAACTATAACGTCCTGGCCATTATGTGGCTGATGTTCAAACTAGGAAATCATCCTAGTCACAGGATATTCTACACTGAAATCAGCTTTGAGAAAAAGTGAAACACAGCCCAACTATGAGAATACAGAATGAATTTACCCATACACTGGTGGTACTGAGTGGCTTCTTCCTCCTTAGGATGGATCGAGGCATACAGCACTTTTTCTGACCTCTTTTAAATAAGAAAATTAAACCTTTAACTCATTGTAAAGCTACAGATGGCTAAGAATATCACCCTGCTTTTCTTTATATGGTCAGAATGGCTTCTCCCTCCCATCCTTCTTCCCAGGCAACCAAATGGGACAGTAATAATCTTCTTGTAGAAACAGTACCCATATGCGTTTTAGGTTAAGCACTGTACTTTCATGAATAAGTTAGAGTATAATCCACTGGAAAAAAAGCATGAAGAATTTTCTGTTCAGTGGTCTATTGTCTTTCATCCTACTTAACTGAGTCTGTTTTGGTTACTAGTTCTAAGGAGAAGTTACTCAGTTTAATTGCAATCACCCCAGAGAACTGAGACATCAACAGATGGAGGCAGAAAGGAAATCAGTTTCCCAAGAATAAGGTACATTAATAGATCTCCACTTCAGATTTTTAAGTTCTTTGTTTCTACACCTATTTCTCCATGACATTTTCAGCATCAGCACTCTCAGAGAGCTAGGCTAAGCAAGATAAATAGAATTTCCATGTAGAAAACAATGAGCTATTTCTTTTTATAAAATAATAGTAATAGAAATAAGATAACCTGTTCTTCTGAAAATAATAAAAAAAATAGATAAAGGAAAAAAGAAGAAAAAAACCCCACACCACTACGTTTAGGTGACCTACCCAACATACTCCACAAATCCGTGCAATGCTCTTGCACAATACACTCATGCATCATCACCAAGTCAAAGCAATGAGCCAGTATACCATCATCTGCACTTACCAAGAAGCCAACAAGTTTGACATTCATTGTGGAATAGTAAACATTTATGTTATAGCAGGGAAACCTGCCTGACAGAATATGCGCTCATGAGAAGTGTCAGAACATGCCGTTGATGCGCTACATCACTCAGTTCTACAGCTCAAACACTTTATTTGTGCGGACTGCCTTCTCCGCCCATTCAAGCAAGAAGCTCTATTTCAAAATACTTTTTCCCATTGTAGATTGACAACATTTAGTACTGTGGTATCTAGAAGACAAGCTTAGCTAATTCACTTCAAACAAGTGCTATAACACGTAACATTTTTCATTTCCTATCACCTGGGACACTGGACAACCAGGAAAACTTTCAGTGGATTTAGATGCTGTATGGGAGAATAGTCTTATAAGTCAGATCAACCAAAACTGTAGTGCTTTTATTGCAGTCTGTAATTCATTACTGTTTCATGTCAAAAGCAACTACTCACCTATGCTTTTGTCAAATTCTAAATGGGCTGAAGAGAACAAAGGGCAGTCTGCAAACAAAGGCCAGCTGAGGGAAACACCTAAAACGGGAAGAAAAAAAATCCTTATTACAAGTCAAAAAATGGAAATCATACTCTGAGTAGTCACTTGCTGTAAAAATCCCCTAAATATAAAAACCCAGGTGAGATCTCTAATTGCTAGCACTAATTTGAAAGGAAAACATTTGAAATCAAAAATTTTGTTCGTCTCTCTGCTAGATAACTGATTTGTAACTAGCCTTCATAGGTGATGTTATTTGCATGAATTCAAGCAAATTCACAAAATCTTGCTCAGTATGCAACAACGGAGATTGCTGTCAGTCTGATTACAGCTGTATTTTGAATGAACAAAGTCTAACAAAACAGAATATCTCTGCTAGTTAACGCCACCTCCCCACACACTAAAAAGCCAGCACTGGAAACTGATAACACTGATGTCACCAATTGTTTCATGTAGTCATAGCCAGACAAACTCCATGAAAAGCACTTGCTGTTCCTACATGAACGAATTGAATTACAACCTTCACACGAGGAAGTAAAAATAAACACATTAGTGCCAATTCCAAACTGTTTCCTGGCCAGCTAAGCAAGATTCAAATCATTACTACCAAGAGATGACAACCTTCCTTAATCACTGTAATATGAACCACACGAACAAACTATTGCCAAGCACTGCCATATTATGAAACCCAGGAGTGGCTCTCAAGCACACTGCAAGTGATATCACAACTGTGCAGAGCCACTGCTGCACAGGGCAAAGCACGTTATAAAAGCTGGTGAGCAGATTCAAAACCAATGACAAAGAAAGTACAAGAAGTACCTTTCTGTCTTCAGATACCTGCTCTAAAAGCTTTGCCAACACAAACAGGAGAACACTGGGCCAGAGCCCTCCAGGCAGGTAACTGAAGTTTGCTGCCCAGACTTTGGCTTGATGGGATGCATGCCACGAGAGGGATCTACATGCTAACTATCACCTCAAGCAATAATGGAATACTTTTCCGCTCTTTATTGAATAGAAAAAAAAATCATGAATTTAAAGCAGTTTCCAAATCCCTCATTTCACCACACGGCAGTATTAATTCTGAAGAGTAGATGAGAAAAAAAGCATACATTTCATTTCAGTGTATTTTACTGGAATGAGGTGTCATATTTTTAGAACACAATCCACTCATGATTGAAGACTGAGCTGCTGCAAGTTCAGCCATAAGCATTAAGCATATTTGGAAATTCCCTGGCAATGCTGCTAAAGGAACAGACATTTCCTGTAATTTTCGGAAACATTTTATATCTCCCCTCCTCCTTCTTAGCCTTGGTGGTAAGAGGGGGGGGAGGGAAAGAGAGGTTGCTGTATTACAATTGAATGAAATATGAATGAGCCACCCAAGTTTAAAGGGGAAACTTCAGCTATTCATGCTTAGGAGAGAGTTTAAAAAGAAGTCTTTCATCATTTAGAGATGAGGATTTTTTTCTGCTGACTTCGGGAAAAGAAATACACATCCTTTAAATTACAGTGAATTACCTGCCTTTTGACTTACTTCTGACAAGTATGGTCCTCCAGGCCTTATTTAAATACCTTTTCTTCTTTTCCAGAATTAGAAGTTGAAGGCTTTTTTTTCCTTTCTTGCTCAGGGCCTCCCCAAAGCTGCAGCTGAATGAACCCAACCAGTTTAGTCATAAGGAGAGTGTGTTCCTCCCACAGCTACAGAGCTGTGGCTCTCAAAAAATAGGCAAAAGTCATGGAGTGACTAAGAAGTCAAGCACTACAGCATCCCTCTAAGGACCTTGGTATCTCTTCTTCTCTGAAGGTTTAATCTTGTATGAAGCACCTAGCATAAAAGCTGTCAGTCTGTTCAGCAAGTGCTACCAAGCTTTAAAACTCAGCTGCTTTACTCTGTATAGTCTGAACAGATCCAACTCGAAGCTATGTGAGTGAAACTTTACAAACTGTACACAAGCTGGGAGAACAGTCACCTATTCTTACAAAATGTACCATGAACTCTATCTATCTGGTTCCTGCACACAGGATCCATCATTTAGCAGTGGCAGGTGGCAAATTCCACACCTGCTGGTCTCTGACAGCAGCTGGAGTTTAGCAGGCAATTCAGAGATACAAACTCAATCCCCTAAAGGGTTAAACTACTTTAGAAATTTTCAAGTTGTTGAAAACCCACTGTTCCCTTACTCTTTGTTTACAGCAGCCACTTTCAGGACAAGGTTTCCATCTCCTACACCACCTGCAAGCCCTGAATCACTGGCAGCATTCTCTGCTCTACACAGACCAACATAAGCAGTGACGCTGTACTTTGTGGGCTCATCTGCTTGCTAAGAAAAAGATTTGAAAGTGCTCCAAAGAGTACTGCTAAATAAACACCAAGCCTAGCAGTTTTAAAAGTCCTTGCTATTTCCTTAAAAAGTTTTCTGTAGGAGAAGATAAGATAGGACCTCAGCGTCTTCAGATAATGGTTAGCCTTTAAGTTTAATGCCTTTTGTCTAGCAAGAGGCTTTAAGGGGGAGATGTTCCAACACAGGCAATTAACTAAGGTAGATCTGTAAATAAAGAGCCAAAAATAAAAAAATAAAAATAAAAAATCCAATTCTGATCTGCTTAGTGGTAACTCTTCAACAGAAAGACAGATCTGAAGCTTCCATACAAGCACTAGGACAGATTAAAGGCAGAGGATAATGATGGCGTCTTATTGGGGAAACAAATCAGAATAGCTCCTGGGCAAGGCAGGGGTGAGATTCTTACAACAGACTTTTTAATGACTTTTCCTTAAAACCAAATGACTAAAGTTCACAGTGAGTCAACCTCCTGTAAGGACACGAGCTATGTAAACTGCTTTTACGGTAAGCTATGGGTTAAAATGCAATGGCCTTTCACCCATTTGAGGAAATGACACCAGTTCTCCCGGAAGGCAACACGCGCATTCAACCCGTTCACATCAGGGCATGAGAAAGTTTGGAAGGAATTTTTTTTTATTTTTTTATTTTTTTTTTAAACTGTCAACATTAATACTTTGTTTCTTCCCGCCTGTGCCTGAAAATGCCCGTGTGTCCTGTCAGCTGTATAGAGAAGCATCTACCAGTTTACAAAGTTTACACACTGAGTTAAAACTGTTCTCAATTTCACGCCAAAAAACAATGACAGCTCAAAGTCATATTTTGCAATAATGCTTGCTATTAAGTGATAAATAAAATAAAATAATATTTTGCACAATGTTTGCTATTGAGTGATAAAAACACAGAAAAGAATCCTTACAAGATGTACCACAACAGTCATGCACTTGTGGCTCCCAAGGAGAAACCACTGGCAGGGATGCTGGGCCACACAAAACATCTAAATACATGCATGAGCTCAGTCGCATGCAGTAAAGCAGATCAGCTTAACCAGGTTTCTCCCTGAGAGGGACCCCAGAGATACACAGCTCACAGCCAGCGTGGCAGAACTGTTTCCAGCCTTGAGTCCTTGCCAGCAATCAGACCTTCTCAGTGCCCACGGGCTGTGTGGGGCAGAAAAGGGTGAAGACAGATAAGGAAGGCAGAACTGCACATGTGGTGCAGAAAACAAACTAGATGTGGATTGGGAACCAAGCTGACTGCTACAGCTTCTGATAGCACACACCGGCAACATAACACACTTGCATACACAATTTGTACCCATAAAGCTAACTCTTATAATCTGCTTCTTTCTACAAGTGTTTTTAAACATTCTCCTACTTCATGGGATGATGCAGCCCAGTTCAACAGCAAAAGCACAAGTGATGGCAGCTCACTGGGTCATTGTGCACACCATGCCTTCTGGTAGTTCATTCCCAAGGAATCTTGAGCATTTTTGTTACAGCACCTCAAACTCACAAGGCCTGCAGTGGTGCCAAGGCCACACTTCTTGCACAGTAATTCCGTGACTGAAAAGGGAGGCCATACTGATTTTTTACAGCAGAAGGAGAAAGCAAAAGGTGGCTTACATTCCCAAGCTGTAGCTCTTACACCATTATAAACACTACCTTTCAAGCAAGGGAGAAGAGCAATACTACCACAAAGCACATTAATCCCCCTTACAAACTTCTGACAAAACGTGACCACCATCACATTCAGTTAGCAAGAATTAAGAGAGAGCAGGGTTTTAAAATCTAGAATTGCAAATGCTTTCAATGCCAAACAAGGTGAGTCAACTCTGCCATTACCACATGATTTAGGTCTTCATCAAGAACTGCAGCAAGCAACTTCATCAAGAACTTGCTTGGCCTCCTACAGGACTTTGAAAAGCAGAGAAAAACAAAAACTTAAGTTGTATTTGTATTATACTGTTTGAAATGTGCTTACATGCATGTACAGTTCCATACAAACGTATAGACAACATTTTATATTTATCCAGAATTTCTAGAGGTGCTCTGTTTTACACAGTCCTTCAAGTAGTAGCCAGAAAAGAACTGACTTTTGCCAAAGGAATCCCAAGCCAAGAGGGTTCAATATTCTTCTGCAGTAACTGAAGCAACGTACTGACAAGACAGATAAAAACTTCAGTGCACTTGGAGTTATCTAACAAACAGAAGGAAAGATACCACCTTCAAAATGCATGATCTTTTTATTAGGCATTCAGCAATGGAAGAAGCACCAGTTACTTTTCAGTGATCGTGGATTCACCTGTAAGTAATACCAATCACTCTTCTAACACCTTATTGACCATAAATACATTCCTGCTGATACCTATGGCAAGTGTTCTGACAATTTTCAGACAGACTGAGTTGCACTAAGAAACTTGCACATTAGCAGCCCATACGACTGTCATGGTTTTATGATTTTTGGTACTGGTATTCCACATCATAACATCATGCAGTGCNCGACTAAGTTAGGTTTTGGTATGCAATCTTAAGTTTGTACCTTCAGGAAACTGATCCTAAAGGATAAAGGTATATGATGGGTGGTCCTTAATCACTTCCTTTATTTGAAGGCTGAGGTCAGGGAGGAAAAAGAGCCAAGGAAGGAAGTTTGCAAGTTTGCAGAACCCCTCAAACACAAACACCTTCCTGAACAACTCCTTTGACATTTTAGAGGGCTAACTTGTAGTTTAAATTAAGTAGCAAGAGACTGAGCTAGACATAAACAGCTTGCACAAGCAACATACTGTGTTATTAAGTTTTTAGAAGTGACTTAAAAATTAGGTCAGTCTAATTTGTGGCTGATACTTAGTTCTTTCACTACTATGAACTCACAATGATGTCAGTCTCATGTTCAAACGTGCCACATTTAGCAGCGTACAGGCTTCCTGAGAGACTTTCAGCCTTCCTTTGTGCTAAAGGCTTCTGCCAGATTCTTAGCTCATACTTCACTGACTCAGGCATGTCGCTCTAGTTTCAAGTAATACTGGCTTTCCATCAAATACTGCAGTTCTGCTTTCTGCAGGAGGTTGGTTTTATTTTTGCTTTTTCTCTAAAACATAAGCAAACAAACAAACAACTTTACCAACTAAAGAAAGAGTAGCCATATCCTAGTTATTGTCCTAGGCGTCAACTTTATTAGATAACAACCAAACCAGAACAGTACATTAAAAGGTCTGGGAAACTGGTGCTTTAAACTAATTCAGCCCACTCTTCCCCCATGCACAGAAGGAAGCCTCAGAAGGCAACACAGTCAAGGAAGCATGCATCATGGGTGGACAGACTTACAGACACTGGAGAAGACTTCTCACCTTCCAGTAGGAGAACCACTCCTAGGTTCACCCTACTACTCTCTCCATTCCCTCAGGCAGTCTCCCTCAGCGTTTTATGTAGCTACTCTCTAACAAAGGAGCACAGAAAATCCTCAAGTGGGACAAGGCGAAGGCCATCATAAATATGACATCAAGTTGAATTAATAAATAAATCAAAATCATTTGAAAATGGCTATCTGCAAGCTCATTATCAGCTCACAATAATTCTCACAGTTTAAGTAATGTTTATAGCCATCACTAATTATGTATACTTAACATAAAATACATCCTTACTACAGTTAATCTGCTTTCTTCCCACTGCTGTAGCCCATCAAGGAAACTCTCCCTTCCAAACACAGCTGACGCAGAAGCAAAAACGTTTAATTCCTCTTGAGACTACGCTATGGCAGATGCAGTATTAGCTCAGATTCACATATTCTTCTTCATGATGCAGTGTTTCCCATCTAGTACAGATTGGGATTTAAAAACAAAACAAAACCAAGTAAAAAAACCATTACATCAGCATGTTGAAAACTATACTACACAGGCTTTTATGGAACAACACTATAACATGCATTTCTTTAAAATCTTTAGGAAAGCATCCTTTTCTGCGTCAGGAAAGAGCACGTTATCACACAGTCATTTTCAGCAAATTAAATTCCAGCTGTTCAATGAAAGAAAATGCTAGACTTGGTTCACAAGAGTAGCATCCAACCATTTCCCACTATCACTGTTGCATCTGCAACTGCCCAAGAATAGAGGAGAAACAGGTCTCAGAGAGGGAACAACTTTCACATAGCTAGTTAATATGAAGAAAGGAGAGAAAGGGAATAACCTCTAGAAGGCTCAAGCCATTTCTCTCACACACAGATGTGAAATGGAACCAAACTGTGACACAGCAACAGAAGCCAAGACTGCCAAAACATCTCCACATCCAACTTGTCCCTCTTCCTGAAGAGGAAAACAACAAGTTCAAAGTAAATTGCGAGACATGTCATAAGCTACCCAATGAATCATATTCTTTATGAAAACAGTCTGGCTGAAGTCACACCATTGTAAATATACAATAAAAGACAACATCAAAACAAGAAAATCATGTATTCATCACAGAATTACTAGATTTGTGGTAAATATTTGCCACAACTTGATCCCTACTAATCCTCTGCTATTCGTAAAGTTACCTGCCCCTCTGCCATACAGGTGTTAACTATGTTACTACAATCCTCCTAAGTAAGCCTTTCTCTGAGTTATCAAAGTCTTTATTATTTATAAAAATTTGACCTGTGTTTAGCTTTATATTCACAGCTTTTGTTTCAAAGTCCAAATCATCCTAAAATATTGCCCATCTTCCTCAAACTGACCTGCTTTAACCAAACAAAAAAAATCCCTCACTGTACAAAACCAGCCTCTGTTTGTTAAAAGTTTCCATTTTGAAAAACAAACCAAACAACCACCCTTCCTCCCAACACACAAAAGAGGTCATATAAAAATGACAGTTTCCTTCTTCTTTCTTTTCTTTTTTTTTTTTTTTTTTGGTGGGGGGGGGGGGGGGATGTAGAAACATTTTGACTCTNTGGGAAGGGGTAGCTGAAAAGATTTGACTATTTCCAGCTATAAATAAAATGTACTACATTATAGTAAAAATTAAGAACTATAAGTTTCATTCTCAATGCTAAAAGAAGGCAATACCTATACTCTTTTAACACAACACCACTTCTCCTTCAGTTCTAAGATTTAATGTAAAGATATCAGCAACAAAGATGATAGGTGAGACTATAGAAAATTACCTTTATATAGATACAATAGCAATACGTGTTTGTTGTCCATTTTACTTTGTGGGGTTTTTTTTTTCCATTCTATTTTGCTTGTGAGTAAATGTTGGCAATAAATCTTGCCACCAAAGTGATGTAGTTTTTCTACCAATGAATGCCAAGAGGGTTTTCATGTGCAGACACAGGTGAGAAATCACTTCCAGAAAAAATAATAATAACAAAAAATAATCACAGGTAGGATTATAGCACGGGTCAAAACACACAGGAGAAGAGCTTAATGCAGCTACAGAGCATACTCACTATCCCCAGGAAGGAGGGGAAGTAGCACCGTTCTTGCCTCCTCTTTATGCTTCTTCCTCTGCATGCGCAATCCAAGTCTCAGAGCAATAAACCTTCAGGTACACACTTCTGAAATTAAATCATTCAAAGCCTGGAAGGTGGGAAAACTGAAGTACAAATACAAATATTTTTAAAGAATGTATGAAACTTATTTAATCTTAGACTGCTATGGAACCAGCAAAAGAAAAAAAATGTGACCTAAATCTAAAAGAAAATGCAGTGCTTAGTTGTCCTGTACTTAACTTATCCAGGTTTAAAACATTCTTCCTAATCATTTTCTCACTATCCTTCTAAAGTACAATTTTGCCCAGGTTCAACATTCTGGCACTATGCTGAAAGAATAACTACAAAAGAGCTTTCCGAAAAGAACATATATGTTTGGAAAACAGAACATCTACAACCAAAGGTATGCCTTTTGGGATGCCTATGGCCAGGTCCAGAATGATCTGTTTTACAATTACTGCCACATATAACTTCAATACCAACCACCACAGAAAGCAGGCTATCTCCTAAGTTTGTATTATTATTTCTGCTCAGACATGCAGAATAGGAATAAGAGATGGAGAATAATCTTACAACCAGTATACTGAAGTTGCTGCAGATAGCAGCAGTAGCCTGTATGCAGAGTTGAGTGAAAAGTATGCTGAAGGAGAAGAAATGGACACTAGTGCCCCCAAAAGATGAATGTGATCACCAGATATGAATCCAGAAAACTCACAGTTGTCCTCAGGTTTTGATAAAGTTTTGGCTTTAAAGATGCCAAGTACTTACTTGGGAGAAATATAAAAATGTTATCAGGGCATGCAGGGATGCAACGAGGAAGGCCAACGCTCCCCTGGACTTCACAAGGGAGGTCAAGGACAATGAGAAGGGCTTTTTACAGTATATCAATAGCAAAAGGAAGACCAGGGAAAAAGTGAGCCCTCTGAATGAATTGCGTGCCCTGATAATGAAGGGCTGACAATACAGAGGTACTGAATGCCTTCTTTGCTTACTGTTAAGACTGTCCCTCAAGAATTCCAAACCCTGGAGGTAAGAGAGAAAGTCTGGGTAAAGGAAGACTTCTCTGTGGCTGAGGAGAATCTGGTCAGAGATTTATCTAGGCAAACTCAGTGCACACAAACCCATGGGCCATGGTGGCATGCACACATGAGTTCTGAGGGAGCTGGCAGAAGTGATACTGAAACACTCTTTATCACTGATGAAAGATCATGGAGTATGGGAGAGGTGCCTTTGGACTGGAGGAAAGCCAATGTTATTCAAGACTTCACAAGGGCAAGGAAGAGGACCTGGGAAACAACAGGCCAGTTAGTCTCACCTGTGTCCCTGGGAAGGTGATAGAACAACTTATTCTGGATGTCATCTCTAAGAAACTGGAAAAAAATAAGGTTATCAGGAGTAGTCAATATGAATTCACCAAAAGGAAGTCATGCTTTTCCAATCTGGTAGCCTCATACGATGTCAGGAATGGCTGGATGAATGAGGGGGGAGCAGTGTCTACCTTAACTTTAGCAAGGCCTTTAACGCTGTCTCCCATAATGCCCTTGTAGGTAAACTTAGGAAGTATAGGATATATGAGTGGACAGCGGGGCGGAATGAGGACTGGATGACTTGCAGAGCCTCAGAGGGTTGTGATCAATAGCACAAAATCCAGTTGGAGGCTGAAGGCTAGTGGTGTTACCCAGAGGTCTCCAGTCTTGTTTAATGCTTTCCACCAGTGACCTGGATGAAGGGATAAAGTGCAGCCTCAGTATGTTCACTGATGACAAAAAAACTGGGAGGAGTGGTTAACACACCAGAAGGACCAGAAGGCTGTGCTAAGATTCAGTGAGATCTGGACAGGCTAGAAGTTGGGTAGAGAGGAACTTGAAGAGGTTCAACAAAGCTCCTACCTATCTAGGAAAGGATAACTGCAAACACATGTACAGGTTAGGAGCTGATGTGCTGGAAAGGAGCTCTGCAAAGAAGTACCTGGGTTTCCTGGTAGACAACAGGTTGACCATGAGTCACTAGTGTGCCCTTGTGGTTAAGAAGGCCAGTGGTATTTGGGGGCACATTAAAAAAGAGTGTAGGCAGAAGGTCAAGGGAGGTGATTCTTCCTCCTCTACTCTGCCCTGGTGAGGCCACATCTGCAATACTGTGTCCAGTTCCAGTGCTCCCCAGTTCAAGAAAGAAACATAGACTACTGGAAAAAGTCTAGCTGAGCGCTACAAAACTGACTGGGGTCCTGGAGCATCTCCCTTGCAAAGAAATTCTGAGAGACCTGCGTCTATTCAGCCTGGAGAAGACTGAGGAGTGGTCTTATCAATGCCTATAAATATCTACAGGATGGGTGTGAAGTGGGGGGGCAGCCTCTTTTCAGTGATGTTCAGTGACAGGAATAATGGGCACAAACTCGAACACAGGAAGTTCCATATGAACATGAGAAAAAAAAAACAAAAACATCCTTACTTAAAAGGTGACAGAGCATTGGAACAAGCTACCCAGACTGGTCGTGGACTCTCCTTCTCTAGAGATCTTCAAAACCCACCCAGACACTTTCCTGAGCAACTTACTGTAGGGAATCTGCCTTAGCATGGGGCTGACTAGATTAACCACACATGATTCAGCCAAGACTGTTCTGTGGTCCATCAACTCACATTTGATGGGATAGTGCTGCATCATACATAAAGAAAATTTGCACACAAAAGCTTTAAAAATGGATAATGCCTTGCAAATCATAATAAAAGCTGTGAATTTCATGAAGTCCAATGGACTGAATCATCGTCACTTCCAGGAGTTCCTTAAAAGTATGGATGTATCTTTTACTTATTTGAAGGAAGGTGGCTAAGTCAGTGTAAAATGTTAAAAAGATTTTATGACTTGCAAAATTAAGTCATGTCATTTATGGAATCAAAAGGAAAATTTGTGCCAGAACATCAAGATTAAGAACAGCTCACAGATATAGCATTTTTGATGGGTTTGACCACTCATTTAAATGAGTTAAACACTCACCTTCAAGGTGAAAATAACCAACTTATGTTTGTTATGTTTCAAATCATAACAGCATTTCAAATGAAACCTTATGGCAATTTTGATAAAGGAATTTGAGAATAGATTTCAAGATTGCTGTTTTTTTTTTATTTTTTATTTTGTAATATATTTGCAACTCTATTTTCAGTTGACAAATACATTACCTGCACATTTTCAAATTGAATGTATCAAGTGGTAACCAACTATTCAACTCAAATTAAAAAACTGATCATTTCTCTTTACTAGACATTTGTAAGATGTATCTTATCAGAGAAAAATATCTCTCACTTCATGACCACAAGTCACATCTTCACTTTTTGGTAGTACTGTTCACAGGTGTCTGTGAACAGCTATTTTCAAGCATGAAGCACAGTAAGAGGAAAATCTCAAAAATCTCTGATGAACACCGTGAGAACTCACCACTTCCACTGAAGTGCACATTGATGCCTTAATTTCACAAAAACAAGATCAAATATGCCACTAGTTTTATGGCTTTTTTTGCTCTCTTTTTTCTAAATTTTGTAATAATAATATTAAAAAAAGAGAGGTTTTGTTACTTACTTAAATTAATTGTATTATATATTTTATAAAATAATTACTCTTCACTTAGTGTGGCCCAGGCAAGTCAAAAGGTTGGACACTCATGGACAAGATGATCTCCAAAACTCCTTTCCAACCCCTATGTTTCTGTTAATTATGTAGTTTTGTGAAAAGACTTGTCCACACAGAGAATCACTGCTTTCTTGCTACAAATAGACAGAGACTGCTGCCTGCTTCTCATGATCCCAACTCCCACGGCACAGCTCAAAGAGCACTCTGACCCTCATGCCATGCTACAGTAGTTGTGCGTTTAAGATAAAATCTCAGGTTAAGAACTCCTTCAAGCAAGAGACCATAACGCAGAGTGCTCCGGAATGAGAAAGCTCTAGCATGAAGACTGCCCATGTCATGCTCATGTGCAGCTTCCTTGTTCCTACACCACATATCGTAGGTTACATAGCCACATTCCTAGGGACAGCACTCACTCAAACAGGAGTAATTATTTAACCAAGATCAAATCAGCTTTGCACTCCCATTTAAGAAAATTTTATGCTAAAAGGTAAGAGTTTGGCTATGAAACATTGGCACAAATATCCGTTTACCAGTGCCATGCTGCATGCCAGTTCATCACTATTTGTACTGCAGGAATTTGCAGCCAAAAATGGATCATGCCAAATCCAAAGAATTTTGTCATTAAAAGAAAAACATTAAACCTTACAGTAGGAAGTGCTCTCCATGCTTTGTTAATGCTGTCAAACTATACTACACAAACAATTACAGTTAATAGAAGTATTCTTAGGAAGCTTTGTGAGAGCTTTGGAGCTGTGGTTCCTCTGCTTCAAGTAGACTGGAACTAGGAAAACAGCAGGGGACAAAATCACTCCTGTTGGACTTTACTCCCTCACAAATGCAAAAAGGACTCCCAGGACAAACTGCCCTGTTGCAGACAGCATTTTAAGAGGTAGAGATCTAACGTGGAACTGCCACTTCTATTTATGCCTACATGTGGACAACACTGCTACCACCACCACTTGACCTAGTAATCACAGGAAAGCACAATCCTCTCCTGCACAAGCTAGTTAAAGGTGTTTGAGCCATTATTTCAAAACAAGTGAACAGACAAAACTCATGAGCTCCTAGAAAAACATGTGGAAAAAAACACTTGTGCCATCCCCACTCAAAGATAGTCAGGCAAGCAAATCATCCTCCTATTCTCTGCATTTTGTACCTTCTGTTGTAGGTAATACCCATGACTTCAACCAGTGCCTCCTGACAAGCCACCACCAATAGTCCAGGTAAGACTCTTTTAGTACACTTCTATTTTGAAGGTAAAATAACTTAAAAATTAATATTCTTTTATTGTTGTTGTTGTTTGTTTTGTTTGTTTGTTTTGAAGTTGGTGGAAGGGAAATACAAGACTAGAAAGGAGCAGGTTAGCTCAAAATCTCACTATGGTTACCCTTCTACT
Source organism: Odontophorus gujanensis (assembly GCA_013399175.1). Classification (NCBI taxonomy): domain Eukaryota; kingdom Metazoa; phylum Chordata; class Aves; order Galliformes; family Odontophoridae; genus Odontophorus; species Odontophorus gujanensis. The sequence goes on from VXAB01003073.1 coordinate 51,463, forward strand.
AATGTTTTTAAGGTGAAATCAAATACTCCTAGAGCCTGCCACAGGCTGCTTTCAGTCAAGGAAGGCTACAGGCAATTCCCATCATACCCCCTCTCGTCACTTCCTCTTTTCAGACATTTAAATGCATTCAGATTTATCCATGAGAAAGCTTCTCTTATAAGCAAGTTCATGTCTGAACCCAGCAATGAGATTATCATATTAGATCACTACAGTTTCAGACTGACAAACTTGCAAAATCCAGCTGCAGACCGCTGGTGTCTCAAGCAGGGATTGTGCGTAGCACCACCACAGCACTGAGAACTTTACAAAGAGAGCAGCATGCATGTGAAGACCCAAGGCGTAACACTTCCATCACATTTACATAAACAGACATCTTCCAACTGTCTCACAGTAATGAAGAAAACCTGAAAGTTGAATAATTATGATGGAAAGGAGCATCTCTGAGACATCTTTTGTGCGTCATGAGCTTTAGCTGAACCATAAATAAGTTAAGCTTCTTGGGAGGTCTGGTAATTTTGCTACCTTATTTGTATTATCATCACAATTTTGGTTTTATTTATTTATGAATCCAGGGGCGAGTTACTTAATCCTCTATAAAAATATATGCATAGCTAAATCCTTTGAGGTTGATGGCCACACTAAGAGATAAATGAGTTTATGGCATCCTATACAAATATCTCAGTTAAAACCCATCACTACATACTAGCAACTGATGGGCCTTTTAAAGATAATAACAGATTTGAAAATTAAATCAGAAAACTTGTCAATTCTGTTCTCCAAAAAACACCTTTAAAGTTCTGAAAGCAAGCTTCTGTTTAACATGTGTGCACTACTTAGAAAGTTCATAAAGAACACACTGATAACAGTAGTGAAAGGAATTTGCCTTCCTGAAAGAGAAATCAGTTTACATGCACTATGTTTTGGGGAATGTCAGGAACCACCACTTGAAAGTCCATCGCTCTGACACCTCATCTTATGCTAAATTACTGTCTCAAAATTTAAATCTGTTAAAACCTCCACAGCAAACTTAATCACACATTAAGGAAATGGACACTACTTGTAACAGTCTCAAAGGAAAAAGAAGAAAGACAGGAATTAACACCAGAAGTTACAGAACGGTGGTTTTGTTTGTTTGTTTAAGACTTACTTTGAAGATGTTATTTTGTGCATGCCACTTGTTGGCAGCTATTAACAAAAATAAATTGTGTTAACAGAAGTGAATTGAGACAACTTACAGTGTCACTGCAGCTTCTTATGGACTTCATTCACAGCGCACTGTAATATAAAAGGCAACAGAAAGAAAACAAGATAGCCAGTCTGGAACAACATATCACTAGCTTTCAGCTTCACCTACAAATGAAGTCACCACATGTTTAAATCACTTCTAGTTCACTACTGAAGGAACTAAAAAAATCTGCTACAGCTGGGTAGCTCCCCTTTCTGCATTCCCCTTTCCCATCAAAGTACTTTGTGATTCCTTGGAATGCAATATCAAAGCTAGAGTTTGCCTCCTGCCCATTTTTTTCTGATCAGTATTAAGAGAATTTTCACAACATAAATGGATGAAAACCACTCACCTAGACATGAGATCTCTTCACTCATAGCACAGCAGCATTTCTTTTGGCCTTAACTATGCTGTTCACACCTACCCAGAACACCGCAGCAGATGTAATTCTCCAAACCACTCCCTTTGCCCAGATGAACACCTCTTTATTTCCTTCTTGAGCTGCACAAGACTACATGTGGGTCCACTGACCTCACAGTCCTTCAAAATATTGCCTCAAATCTACTACTTTGCCACAATGTTCATACAGACCGTGGCATTGGTGGTATGACCAACTGGTGCTTGTTACATCAATCAGAAGTTAACATCGTTCCTTCCTGCCTCTGGGACCACCGAACACAGCAGAATCCTTGCTCTGTGACAGGCCTCCTGGATTCTGCTATATATATATATGTATCTCCATTACTACATAGAAGGGATACTCTAAAAGAAAGTGTATATTTAGGAAAAATAAGCTGTGACTTCAGTTTTAGATGCCAAAGCAAACAAGATTAGTACTCCATAAAAAATAACTAAGTTATTTACCACTTTGGAGTTCTACCAAGTATTTGATACAACCAAGCTAAAGCCTAGGATTTTAGTATATTTTCATTACAACTTGTTTTTGAGTAACTGGGTCTCAGGACAGCACAGAGTTTTTTAGAGGAAAGACACGGTTTCTGATGCTTTTTCTCTACTTACGGAGTAACACTCCTCAATCACTTCATTACATAACAATGACCTTAGCAAAAAGGAAGGGAAAAAAAAAAAAAAAGAAACAAGTATTTTGATAACAAGTTCCCGGAGCTTAGTGTCTCAAACCAATTTTATGCTAGCAGACATACCATGTCATTCCAGACGACGTATTTTCAAAATGGAAACCTATCAGGAAGGAATTTAAGAGAATTATGCTCCCCAGATGAACAGAAGACAGCTGACACAGAAGTCAAGAGGACACTATTACTACTTGACTTCTCCAGCTGGCAAAATGGCACCGAAGTTACAAAATGTTTGAGGTTGGCTGAAGCACTCTGTATATGAGGAAACATAAGTTGCCACTGAAGAATGAGAACAAATAATTTTTTTCCTAGGGGAAAATGAAATCTAACAAGCCTCAAGAAGCATGTATGTGGCTGTTGGAAAAAGAAGAACAAGAGAAAGAAGGAAGAAATCACTACGAATCTGGTATTTTTAATCCAGGAAAATCTCTGAACTTTTGCACTTCTCAAAAACCAAACAGGAATCACAGAGTTAATCTGGAAAAGGGGCTTTCCCTTTAAGTCTAGTTAACACTGCTTAGAAAAGGATTTGACCAAGAGATTCTGCATTTTAATTTATTCTTTGAACCACAAGAGGACATGCCAAGGGACATTTTGGATTCCTTGTTTTTTCTTCACCTGGAAATGAGAAAACAAGCTTTCCCTCTACACATCCTCCAGTGATTTTAGTAGTAAGTCAGAAAGCCAGCTTATCATTTGTGTTGGTTCACCACTAAACAATAGTGGCCATAATGTAGCTGAGTTCACTATACTCATGGAAGAAATCCTGTCAAAACAAGTACCATGCTGTTAAGTTTTAGAAACGAGGATTAAAACATTGTCAGCACACAAAATCCTCAATTCAAGAAAAGAGAGGAAATCAAAAGCTTCATGTTTAACTCCTAGCTGAGTCAGAAGTTCTAGAAGTTATACCTAACACTTCACAAGGAAAGGGCATGGGAAGTCAGGGAAGAAAGGAGTCATTATGCCTAAATGGCAACATTTCCATGACATTACACAGGCCAAAGAAGTATATCCCAGAAAAAAAAAAAGTGAACCCAAGCCTGAGTAAAGAAACACAAAGTGCAGAAAGTATGAACAGGTTAAAAAAAAAAATCCTTAGGAAAACAAAGAGTATCAGGATGGAAAATGTATCAAAATAAAAATAAAAATCTTAAGAACTGGTACACAAAATGTAAGGGTACAACTGAATTCAGTACTAGCACTAGATAGTAATAGCTGAAAAGGCAAAAACAGATTTCTTTGCAAGAGTCCCTCCCACACAGGATGTCAGCAAAAGATAAGTTCAAGATAGACTAAGATTATCTATTGCCAGGGCTGACATGTCTAATGAAGAGAAGATAAAAATGATTAATTAACAGTAAGTCACCATGTCTCTAAGATTTATGAGGGAATTAAAGAAAGTAATAGCTGTGCAGATAACAGAAATATATAATTCTTACTGAAATTGAAGTGAACTATTTCAGAATAGGTATGAAGTGTTTGTAGAAACATTAATTTCTCCTGTAATAAGTATTAATCATAATAATTAAGTCAGAAAAGTTCAGTATTAGAACGGCTGATTATAAAGCAGCCACACAACACATGGATCACCTCAAGATAGGCATAAATGAGCATACAGTAAGAAATGGAGGAAGACACAGAATCACCCTTCTCAATCTCACCTGAAACCACCATTGAATTTACCCGTGTATCTTGAAGCACGTCAACTCAACTATTTAAAGAAACCTCACGCAGACTCTAGAAAGTCCACTTTGTAGTTGTCTATAGTAAGAAATTCCAAAGGCTTGGACTACAGGAAAAATACAACACAACTATACATTCACACACATCTACCCATTCCTCACAACTGAAAAAATTGAAGAAATTAGGAGCAGTAGTAAAGAGGGGGAAAAAGAAGGGTAAATTGAAGTCTACGTTTATAAAATGATACTGGATGAACTTACTGGCAATTAAGCAATTTTTATATTTAAAAATTCTAGAGCTTTGCACCTGGCTGAATGGACATGAAGACAGAAGGCTACTACAGTTAGCTTGTTTGTACAAACTCATGTAAATTTGCTGCATGTCAGTAAAACTCAGTCTGCATGATTTGAAAAAATATATATATATTTTAAAAATGTCTCTTCCCTGAATGACAGAAGTTGGTAGGTGACAGAACATTACCACAAACAAGACAGAAAAAGCACATGCTTGCCCCTGCAATGCAGTAATGCAAGCAGCCATACATCAACAGGAGCTCTGGACAGCAGAATATTGTCAATTTTGACACAACCTCATAAAGATGATTCTGTTACCACCATTCTCAAAATAAATGTAAAAAGCACTCAAAACAAACAAAAACAAACAAAAAAAAAAAAATGAGAGAAAGCATACAAAATATAAATACAGTGCTATCATTACAAAGAAGTCAGGAACACCACCTGAAGAAGAACAGAAACACTAAAATGAGTTCTAGGTGTAATCAACACCTCTTCCCAAGCACCTGGCAGAGATGACATATGAAAACAACAACTGAGGAAAATGAGAGCTCCACATCAACTCTGAAAACACTGGTACCGTTTAAATTACTAATATGAGGAAAAAATGGAAAAAAAAGATCAGACAGGTAGAAAATAAATAAGTATTACTAGCCAGACATTCTTAAAGCAGAAAAATTTGCTGAAATTGAAAAAAAAAAAAACAACTACTGTATCAAAGAAATGTGTTCAAGTTTTCAGTAGAAAGGGATTAGGTTTTCATGCCAATCCCTTTTGAAGAACAGGCAATGATCAGAAATTAAAAGCTTATTCAATTAGATGCACTAAAAGCTACTGAATGCGCAAAATTTATCTGCCAGCTTCAGATAGCTGCAACCACCAAAGCTACGTACTCAGCATTCCATGAAGACCACACATCTGGATCTTCTAGATTTGTTATACAATGACATAGCTATGGAAGACATATCTGTAAGACTGCTTTTCTTCAGTATCTAATTCATTGCTTTTCTCATTATATAAAATGTCAATAAGTCACTGAAAGCTTTATAAAATATAAGCTGTTCTGAACAGCATGCATATATATCAGCATGCATGTGTATACACAGTTTGTACGTGTATGTACATATATATACACATGTGGATTTTATGTTAAGCAAACATATATGCACACATACACGTGTCCACCACTTTTAAAGAAAAAGCATCCTCCTAGAACTCACTTCTAAACTGTCCAGTTCACAGACAACTAGAGATTGCACTGGAGCACAGAGCTCCCAGCAGCCAAGCCAAGCCCATCTGCATGCAGTTTCAAAAGAACAGCTGTTATTATGATTTTAGCTTGACCAATGGTTCCAGTCTTAGCTGCAAAGGGAAATTCACATCACAAATAAATATACTGCTGTCCTGGTAGAAAAAGAAGCTTGGGAAGGCATTTCTTTGAGTTTCCACAGTCCTCTTCAGATTGCCATGGGATGCAATGGGCATAACTGCACTGATGTATTTTGCTTCTAAGACCTCTCAATGCATTCAAAAGGCACATCATTTTAAGTCTGCCAGAGGCATGAAGGACCATCTAGAGGCCATGACTGCACAGCAGGTTTGTGGGTTGCTTCAAGCAGAACCTGAACAGATTAGTTAATAAAGCAAAACAGACTTCTCACAAGTTCATCCTCTGACCTGGCCTCAAAAGAAGTATGAACAGCCACAAGAACTATGCTAGCAACACACTCGGGGCAGCAACCAGAAGCAGAGGAGTTACGACAAGCAGCTTGACTTGGTAACCTTTTCTAACAGAGCAGCTGGATCAAGATACTTCAACAACAGCCTTTCCACTACTGTTTCTCCACTTTATGCACTGAGATGAAAGCACCCTGGGACACCTACTGCTTGTGCTTGCAGAGTTTTCACACCAATGGGAGCATATAACAGAACCCAAAAGTGGTAGAAGACAAACCTAAGGAACATGAGGAAGCTTGTATATTTGTACCTAGAGCATAGTTAAAGAACCCCAGCTTCTGGAACTGGACACATTTTAGAAGCACACAAAGTTAGCCAACCTTTTTTGTTTGTTTGTTTTAATAAGAGCTTGTCTTCCATCTAGAATTACTGCCTATATACACATCTAATTAAAAATAATATCCAACATTAATTCACTAGCAGCATGAAGTCGTTTCACAACAGAAATCCATAGACAGAATTTTCCCCACTCCTTCCCACCCTCAGTCACAATGAAAGACTTTCTTTTCAAGACCGTACTATTTGAGGACTAGGTCTCAAAACCTCACAAATTTCCAACAAGAAAATGTGACCTATGTATAATACAACATTTTGGAATCAACTCATTCTTAAATATTTGTAAATGCCTAGCAGATAAAGTATTGTTACTAGATAAAGTAACAATACACAAACCCATGAAGTATTACACCCCAGTAGCTACCACATACTTATTTCAAACCAGCATTTATAGTTTTGAATACGTATTTTCAATTACATGACATATAAATCTAAAATATAGATTCAGGAAGGCAAAATACACAACTCATCAGCATTTAGATCTTCAGAAGATATTCTCTAGACAGACACATAGTATTTACTATTATGATCTCGCTGAAGATGCACTTTTCCCTATACCTTCTAAAACTTGTCATCCATCTTCTGTCAAATGGCTCTTCCTCATCCATAAAATAATTTTTCCATTCGGTAGTAGAACAAGCTCTGTACTACTAGCAAAAGTGAAAAAATCTTATCCTGTAGCCATATTAGAAGTGCTTTTCCTGTGACTTGAAAGGCTCATCATCATGTACAATGCAGATTTTTTATTTTTTTTTTAAATAACTATTTTCATCTCTGTTGCCACCATTTTCCTCCTTTTTTTCCTTTATTAGCCTCTGTGGAGCATTCTTTCAATAAATGACCAATATCTCTTCTTTTTCATTATTCCCTGTTCCATATGCATGTCTCCCTCCTCTAGGAGAAAAGGAGACATGCACGTATCACTTTTTTTGAGTGCTTTTTACATTTATTTATTTTACTCTCTTTCCAGTGACAAAAATGCTAATACCACAGAGATTTCACAACTCAACGCACTGCTTGAAACTTCAGCTCCAGAAAATGATAAGCCAGAACATTTTTTCTCTAATGCAATTCAACAGCATTTTGAGTAAAAGCAGAAGGGTCACAGTTCTGTTCACATACATCAGAAGATGCACTGCATTTTGAGTTAAAAGTTTAAAGTAAATTGGCCTATTTTACCACTTGGGGCAAAGCTGAGAGAGGTGGTTACATGGTGGTGGTTTAATTACTTTACCTTTTAACGTCACAAAGCAGATGATCTGTGCAACAAGTGTCCTACACCACCCCTTTGAAAAAGCAAAGCTAATTTCTACCAATAGGTACACTTCTCCAGCTGTGCTTTGATGTATAACAATTGACACCTGAAAAAGAGAGAGACCTTTCAAGGAGGAAGTTACACTTGCATGCAATATAAACAGAAACAAACGAACAAAAAAAAAAAAAAA